>PVIY010014763.1:0-35180 GCA_004026745.1 Myrmecophaga tridactyla
TGTTACAAAGCTCCATGGTGCTGTGGCTTTCTTTCTGCACACAGTTGGAAATCCCCCACTTTTTCTGTGAAATTAATCAGATGGTCCAATTTGCCTGTTCTGACACCTTCCTTAATGACAAAGTGATGTATTTAACATCTGGGTTGCTGGGTGGAGGACCATTCATTGGCATCGTTTTCTCCTATTCTAAGATTGTTTCTCCGTGCATGCAATCTCATCAGCTCTTGGGAAATATAAATCATTCTCCACCTGTGCATCCCACCTCATGGTTGTCTCCTTATTTTATTGTACAAGTATTGGTGTTTACATGAGGTCTTTATCCATGCATAGTGTAAAGGCAAGTGCACAAGCCTCCATGGTGTCCACGGTGGTCACAACCATGCTGAACCCCTTCTTATACAGTCTGAGGAACAAAGAAATAAAGGGGGCTCTGAAAAGACTCCTTGGTCAAAAACTATAAAGTGTTCATTGCATCTGGGGCTGAAGAAGTGCAGTGATTTTAGGGCTCAATCCCTCAGACAAAGAAATTATGATTCTTTGAAATTCATTGGAAGGTACATACATCATTAAATATGTTGAAGTAAAACTTTAATGAATCCATGCTATTATGAAAGGAGAGAATTTTTTCTTGATGATTTTCATCAACTCAAGAAGTGATAAATCTTGACTTTCATGTGGAATATAAGAATTGCATGTTCTGTATTATTAATGGCAAATACAGGTCTTTTCATTCCTCTAATTAAAATATGTGCCCTTTCTCTAAATTTTATCATAAATATTGAAGGTTTCATTAGTACACAATCTATTTTCTGACACTTTCATGCAGTTTTTAAAGCTTCAGAGTTCAAAATCCCTCATGTGGAAAGGATGATATGGGAAATTTCTGGAGACTACAAGGACTGTGTCCTCACCCAGAGTCGTGCTTTGGCCATCCAAATCGACCTATTGAGAGAAGTTCCCCAGTCCTCGACATTGGAGGAACTATTTTGTCAGGGATGATGGTTTTCTACATGGCTAGACCTATGGAAGGGAGATGAGTTCATGGAGGATGAATAACAATACTGAATTAATCCACCTGAAATCCTGATCTCTTGAAAACACACAATCAGGGAGAAAAAATGTCCTAATCACACTACTTTCTCAAAGGCATGTATATGATGGATCAGCTGTTGGAGGAACAAGAGGCAACGATGCCTAAAACACAGCTATAAGGAAGCTGTACATATCTCTTTGGTGGCTGTCCCTCAGCTTATGCAACTCCAAACTAAATGGGACATGATTGTTTCTTTGAGGTGACCGATGCCTGACTCCTACCTGATGTCTTGTCTGAGAGCAGAGCTTCGGTATCCTTTAACAGACTCCCAGGGAAGAATTGAAACTTCCACCTAGAGACCTTCCTCTCGCAGACACCATCAAGTTTAGTCAGAGAGCCAAGTAGATGCTGGAGGAATTTCCATGTTGAGTGGAAGCTGAGAGCTTTTATCTGAGGACCTCTGAGTGTTAATTTAGTCTTATCCAGGACTAGATTCTCCTTGCTCACTTTCCTGTGTGCTAATTAATTAATACATTAAGTAGTCACTATATTTTTTAAAGGAAGATTCCATTGCAGTCAGCAATGTAGGGGGTCAGTGATAACAATTAAGTAATGGGAATGGAAGCGAACTAGAATAATAAATGTGACAGATAAAGTGGATCTAGAAAAAGCAGATGATCTATCCAAGTAGCTTGTACTCAAGGCAAGCAGTGAAAATTGGGCTACAGGCTAAGGAGTTATGTGCTGTGAAGGGAGGGCATTTCTTTTTTATTTTGAAGACAAGACACTTTTGAGAAATGTGTGTATTTATGGGAGAGTCCCTGTTCAATGCAGGTGTAGATCATGTTGAAGCATCAGTGCATGTGACAAACTGTATCATATAGGTCATTCGTATAAAATATGAAAAATTTTAATTTTTGGAGCAGTGTATACTAAACCCGTTACTTGACAATCATTCCTTTGTAAGTGAGGTTAAATATACGTTCATTTCTTATCCATTCACGTTCTCTTTTGCAAAATTGTTCAAATTTTTATTTCCCCATGCTTAGCTCTGAGTGTTTTATTCTATTTTTAAATTCTATTCTTTCAAAAAAAATAACTGTAGTTTTGCCTGTAACTGAGTTGGAATGGTTCAATGATAATAAGCTTTACTTGGTTCAATCTATCAGTGTTACATGGTGTGTTTCTCCCATTTCTTTACTAAGTAAGAAGTTATTTCATTTGAATTAATATATCACTTTTATGCACATTACATCTTGTTTTCACATCACCATTTCCGTTGTGCTATTTCTTCTTATTTTGGTTAGATCTCTTTCTAAAAGTTGCATCAGCCACTGCCACTAATTAGAAGAACACTTCTTCCTGAATCCACTAATTTTCACATTCATCCTATTCACAAATATGTGTGAATCCATATATCTTTCTGTGGGATGAAATCAGAATTCCTACTGCTAGTTCTCCATGCATTATAATATAAAATATTTTCATTGTTTCTGAAAACCTTGAAAAAACAATTTTCTCCATGCATTTTTGAAAACTGTGTTTATATATTACTTTGTTTCCAAGACCTTTTCTATTTCATTATTAATCGAGAGCAATATTTTAAACTATTGCTATTTTCACCTTATCTTTCTGAATGTAGATTTAATAATTCCATTCAATTTTGTGTAATACAGTTTTCCAATAAGGTTATGACTATATGTAACCTGGTTTAGTTTTCCCTGCCAATTTTTTATTTCATAAATTCATAGTTTCTTTAAATATGTCATCTGAAAAAGGCATACTTTTTTACATCCTTCCCTAAGACTCAAAAGACAACAAAAGATGCACCATTCCTGATCATTTGGATCATACAGATTACTGGAGAATTTAAAGTACAATCACAACTGTGCATTTCACATGAAGTCCTCCAGGAAATGTTACATGAAACAAGACAAATCAGCACAGGTTTTCCTGCTTTTCCCAGGATAACAGAAGGGTGATCTGGGAAGTTTTGCGTGTTGGGCAAGGAACAGAAAAAGACTGAATTGCCCTTTGGAACTGTCAAAAAATAGGTCAAAACCCAAAGCCCTAAAATAATGAAAGATCATTGCACAAGGAAGTGAGGAAACCGCCACATCCACTTGGGCCCTTACAAAACAGTGTGGTCCAACCTAAATGGGACAGACACAGGAAAAACAGGAAGGTCAGGGTGAGATGTGGAATCCACGACAAGCAGGGACAGCAAACTGAGTCTGTAGGAACATCGGCTCCCACCCTGGCTCCATATTTACTCTCCATCCTCACTCTTCCATTCAGCTCTATGCTCTAAGGACCTTTTGTCTGTTAGCAGGGATTTCTTTCTTTTAATTCGATTTATAAAACAAACAAACAGAAAATGATTTCTCAGAGGCAGGAGTTCACCTAACGTTGTGATCTTTGACACACATGCTCACACACGTACACGAAATGAACAAAGATACCATGAGGCTATTCTGAATGCACCTGACTGTATATGAGGCACTCTGACATTTCCTGTGGTGATTGCTTACGCTATACTATAATTATTACAACATATACTATTGACCCATTTATGGGATCGAAACTCATAATGAACTAGAGTTATGATTTCCACATGTATTTTAGCAATTATCTGCTGCTTCATGTTTTCTCATCATTGGCATTTCTGAGATCTCACGTCCTTTATTCATTCTTGCAATATGTATTTCATCAGATTTTTCTATATCTTGCTGCCAACTCATCAGGTCTCGATGGAAAAGTATGGAGACTATTGCAACATCCCTAAGGACTGACCTCTTCAAAGGAGAAAACTCATGGCATTTAATAAAAACAGCACATGTATTCCTACCATCCAAGTTATGTGTACACAAGAAGTCATGGTCTCCTCTGGAGGATGTAAGGCATTAGATTGTACAGGAGACGACTCCAGCTCACCCTGAATGTGTGTAGGATATTCTATAAGGACAGGTAAGATAAACTGAAAGGGCAACTATTGGAAAAATTCTAGGAAGAAGGAAGCAAAAATATAAAGTCAATGAATATGGAAACTATGGAGTTCTGGCAAAGCAGCAAGTCAAGTTCAATGTCTTAGAGATCAGAAGGGTGAAGGCAGGTGGTAGTGGGAGGGGACGATGTCAGGTTGAATTAAGCATCCAGCTTGTGCATGAAGCTGTGGAAGATTGTGTCACTGTCCAGCAGGAGGACCCAGGGGCTGCATATCATGGAATGTGATCACCCATTTTATAATATGGAACATGCCTGGCTCTATATGAACATGAGCTCATTCTGTAATTGCTGGGAAACTGGTGAGGAAATGAAGTAGAACCACGGAATTGGGGACATGAGGTGTGGAAAGAATGAGACATTTGAGAAGGAGAAGAAACATCAGCCTCAATCATTACAGGTGATAACATTACTATGAGGATGGAATTATACAAAGCTTTTTACATATAGTGGCCATGGCTCAACCTTCTCAGGATGATGGATACCGGTTACCTAGTATGTTGGTGACAAATTTGAATATTTCACTTCCTATCAAAGTTTATCAGAAAATACCTGATGCATCCAAGATTCAAAATCAGTTTATTTGATTTCAAAAATTTTACATTTAACATCTTCTACTGCATCACAGAAAAATTGCAAACAACTGTTGTATTTATTCTATTTCATTTTGTGAGATATTCTTTTATTCCCTGTGATCATTATACTTTTCAGGTATTCAATCTGGTAGATGTTTTACTTTGTGAAAAGATATCACTACTCTTTTTTGGATAAATTGTTTTTGCTCTTTTATTAGTATTTCTGGGCATCAAGGGGATATATCCTGTTCGGAATGCCACCAGAACCCAGGTAGGCGTCATTCAAAACAGTTTCTCAGGGAAGACCTGAGAGTATAATTATTCTCGAATCAACCTCATCTTCCTCTCTCTCTGATTTTAGAGCAGATCTTATTTTTTTAACACAAGATAAAAATGACCAGATCAAAGAAAAACTTCTTGTTCACTTGTCCATGTGGGATTTATTGGAATCAATTCCATGTTTTTGTCTCTAAATGTTTTCAGAATGTGTATATGATGTTGTGTGTTCTCACAGTATTCATTCCACACCTACTCCCTGTGGATGGTGGTGAGAAGAGAACGGTATTAGCTGGGCCAGGAACCCGGGAATGCTGTGTGTGTATGTGTGTGTGTGCATGCATTTCTTTGGATGTGGCATTCCACAGCATACGGGCATCTGAGCTCATAAATTCTAATAGTTGTAGCACATAATACAGAGTCCAAAGGCAAACCTGTATATGGAAATAAGTGACGCCATTAAATCCAAGGGGTATAACTGCAACTAGTTATACTAAGATGTATCAAGAAGAGTGAATCTAATTATGAATATTATTCAGCTTCCGGTATCAGAAAACCCAAGCAAAATAGTTGCATAAAGAAATTTGGGTTTATTTATACACCCATTCCAGGTCCAGGATTAGGAGGTCCAGGGATGGTGCAGCAGCTCAGGAAACCTGATAAGGACTCCTAACATCTCCTTTTAATTTTGAGTAGCTGCTGCAGTTATGGACATGGAAGCTGCATCCTATTCAGAAAGAATGGAATTGAAGGATGCAGTACAAATGGATGAGCAAGGTGAGACTTTAAAAATTTCATTTTTGTACTGGTATATATATATATATATCAAAAGATACCATACCATGCCCTCAATGGATTTTAAAAACTGGATAGATTCCATGGAGCAAAAACACAAACCAAGAAGCAGAATGTGGCCAGTCCCTGAGGACGTCTATTGCTCAAGGTGATTTAGACAGTAAATGGGATGTTTCTCAGCAGCAAAAAGGATTAAGATTTTGATACATGTTACAACATGGATGGACACTGTATATATCATGTTGAAAGGAATAATCCAGACACAAAATACACAGATGTTATGTTCTCACTGATATGAAATCCAGAGTGGTGGAGGGGGAATTGTATTACTAGGGATCAAGTTGAGGAGGTGATGTGGCTTCCTGTGCAGCGTTTCTGTTTGAGGTGATGAAACAAGTCAGGCAATGATGTTGATTGTAGCAAAGTGTTGTGAATGTGCACATCGCTAGTGAAATGAACTCGTGATTATGGATAGAATGCAAATTTTAAATTATAAAGCTTTAAAACTTATTTAAAGTTTTTAACTTCTACTTTAATGTTAAATTAATAAAAATGTTAACGGATATATTAACATCATAATTTGAGCACCACACAAGGATGTATGGGAAAAAATTGAGACAATCATACTAGGTGCTAAGCGCAAGTAATGGCGCATAAGAATGTGTAAATATGTCTTAAAAGAAGGAAGTATTTTATAAATTGGGCTAAAATGACAGGTGGTAGTTTTTGTTACAAGCATGACCTTCGTTATTGTTTTGTCAAGGTCTCATAAAGCCAAGAGTGTGGGTCCCATGGTTTTACCTAAATGAGTACAGTCTGCATTTCATTGAAGAGGAGAAAGCCAATTTCAACCACAAGGGCTGTATCTTCTCCCCATGTCAGTGGTTTGGAGATCTCAGGACCTCGTCTAGGTGGACACCTCAGCTGTAACTTTGGTAGAAACTGTAAGTCAGTGGATGGGGTGAATTGTTGGAGGTGAGATCTATGGAAGGCAGGAGAGTCCATGGAGAAGAAATAGGGAAAAAGGGATACCCTTGACTCCAATGTGGGCTATTGGGATCAGAGAATGAATAGGAACGTTTTCCTTTCTGTCCATTCCCGTGTCCCACAGGGAAGAAGTAACAAGGAAATGTGCTTAATGAGCGGTTATAGGGGAGCTGAAAAAATCCCCCTCCACCACTCTGGATTTCATATCAGTGAGAACATAACATCTGTGTATTTTGTGTCTGGATTATTCCTTTCAACCTGATATATACAGTGTCCATCCATGTTGTAACATGTATCAAAATCTTAATCCTTTTTGCTGCTGAGAAACATCCCATTTACTGTCTAAATCACCTTGTCTCTCATCCCGTGCAACCCTGGGCTGGACGGGACATGCTTGTTTCCTTTGGAGACCCAGCCCCGGTTAAGGAACAGATGCCAGACCCTTGCCTGATGTCTTGATGGAGAGAGACCTTCACTCCCATCGCCAACCACCCATGAAGGAATTTGTACTTCCACACGGACATCTTGTACTCAGAGAGAGCATCCCAGTGAGTTTGAAAGCTCAACAGATTTTGCAGGTGAAGGGCCTGGGAAATAGAAGCTGAGAGCTTTTCCCTGAGGTCACCTAAGAGCTGGTTCAGCCCAGCCTAGAGCTAAGAGGTCATTGTGTTTTTTCTGCTAGTGTGATATTCAATGTATTTATTTGTCATGTGAAAAATGTGTCCATTGGCTCAGCAACACAGGAACTCCTGTTGACAGTTAGTGATAGAAATGGAATTACAGTTAGTAGAGGGAATGAGTGGGGGATAGTTTTTCCAGAAAAAGCAGAATACCTGTCCATCGAGCTTTGTCCTAAATGGGAGCAAGGAAAAATGTGGTATTAGCAATGGAGAAATGGGTAGTGAACTGAGGGCTTTTTCTTCAGAAAAGTATATTACAGAATGCTTCTCTGTTGATGGCAGAGCTGCTGTTCAATGGGGTAGATTTTACTCCGCCACAACATTTCATGGGACAAACACTGCCACATTGGGTATCGCATGAAGAAAGGTGATTTTTATTCAATAGCTCTAAGTTGGTATACTAAAATCTTTACTTGGAAGTTATCCCTTTATTGGGAAAATTAAATTAATGCGACTTTAATAGCCATTTAATTCTCCTATTTAAGGCAATTTTTGTTGAAGCCTTGCTCGGTATACTGGACCATGAGTGTTTTAATTTCCAATGCAGAACTGGAGGTTTTCTTTTCTTTTTTATTTTTTTTAGCTACCCATCTGCTTGAGTTTTACTTCTCTTTTGTATGTGTAGATATGTTTAGGGGCACAGTGTGAAAGTTTATCAGTTTCTTTTCACAAAGTTGCATATATTTCATGAGGTGAAATCCATCTGCCAGTGTTACATTTTATGTTTCACATGCTGCTTTTTGAATTTAGAAATTGTTCTTCCTTTGAATTAATAATAATTAGTATTTTACATGCATTCCTCTTTGGTTTCACACCTCTCTTTTCCTTATTACACCTTCTGTCTTTTACAGCTAGTTCTTTTTATAAAATAGCATCACCTTCCCCCTTCACGTGAAAGTGTTCTCCTTTAGCATTTGAGCACAGGGCAACTTTGACCTCTGTAACCTAGAGGGCACATCTGTGATTGTTTTCCTAAGGAGGTAGAATTGGGGACTTACTCAGAAAGAATAAGGCATCTGATTTGTAGAAAAATATGAGCTGATCTCCTCACCTGAAAAACCATTCATTCACTGCCAGGAAGGATCCATCTAAGCTTTTCACAGATATTTATTTAACAACTTAACCATCGCAGGAGGATGCCTACCCAATCCACCCCTGCTGAGGGGCTTTATTAAGATTTTAAATGGTTTGGCCCAAATCAGATTTCAACAGTAAGATATGATAGATCTTAACTTCAAAATCAATTTCATCTCAATGCAAGATTTTTTTGCATATAATATAATTTACAGGACTTCTGCCATTTCACATTAAAGATTCCTAGAATGTGTGCTACTTACTATAATTTCTTTTATGAAATGTTTGTTTTTTCTCTTTGCTCATTTTACTCTTGGGTTTTCCATCTGTATGGTGTCTTTTGTCCCTGAGAAAACACCACTCCTTTTATTTGGCTAGACTCATTTTTGCTCTTCTATTGGTTTCTATGGATATCAGGGAATATTCCCAAAGTTGAGATGCCACCAGAACCAAGGAAAGCTTCTTTATCACAATCCCTCAGGGGTGATTTGAAATTATGATTATTCTTTTCAATCAAGACATGGCATTCTCTCTCTCTTTCCTCGTAGAGCAGTTATTTTTTATGTTTCTTTATATGCAGGGCAGAAAATTGTCGTATCAAAAGGAAGCACCTAGTTTTCATATACAAGCAAGCTTTGCAGCTGGAATTTCTGGGTACCACTCCTAAATATTTTGTGGATATAGTACAATGTTGTCAGGTTGTACTGTACTCATTCCTGGCTTACTCAGTTGTTGGAGTGTTAACTGGGCACCAGGAGACCACTTTGCAGTGTATGAATCTGTGTCTCTGTGTTTCTGTGTCTGTGTATATGAGTGCCTATTTTTTAGTGTGTATTGGTGTTTATATGCATTCTGTGCTTGCGGGTCTATGTGTGTGTATATGCTTGTTTCTTTGTGGTAATCTTCATGTCTGTGTTTGTCTTTGTGCTTGTTGTCTGTGTTACTGTGTCTGTCTCCATCCATGTTGTATGTGCCTCTGGGTGTGTTTTCATGAGTGTATATATGTGTGTTTCCCGAGGTTTCCACATTCATCGGAACAGAAGATTGAACCCAGGGCTTCAACTCACATCTCAAGTGCCCCTTGAAAGACATGAAACCTTCCATCTGTGCCCTGATGGAAACTTGGTTTTTGTAGCTGCAGGTTGAGATTTCTGAAACCCTTCGGCATAACCTCATCTTATGAGTGGCTGAATTACAATGCAGTATGCATGGTGTCTGCTGTGAAAGTGTGGGCATCCACTGGTAATGAACAGGATCCTGAAAATTGGCATTGTGACACATATGTGATAATGATGTTTGGGGGACATTGAAACCCTAGACTGTGCTGAATCTTTGCCAGAGAAAACTGTGACATTCTGCTCTGAGGAATCAGCCTTCACAATTTTCTCAGAAGATATTAACCCCGTTTCATTGGATGACACTATAATGGAATGCCTGAGGTAGTTGCTTACAAAGACACTGCTATTTCCTCTCATGACATGTCTCATCACCCCTCTTTTCTTCCGGTCCTATAACTACACTAAACAGGTCCCCAAGGGGGAGGTAAAAAGTGTGACCTATGAGGAGGTGTACTGCATGCCAAGAGAACTGAATGCTTTTCCCAATGTATGCAACACAGAAATCAGGGTAATCTGTATGGAAATATTTATGAACAATATGAGATAAAGGTAGAAGGAATATAAAGTTGGATCAGGCTCAATTTATTGAATGGATCCACTAAGTAGACATTCTGGATTCAATCATGTAACTTGAGGGGTTAAAAAGGGCTGTATTGGTTTGTAAGTTTGGATGCCTAAAGCATGGACCAGAAGGTATCCTACATTTAATGTGGTGCAAATGACAGAACTGCCTTGATATAATGTAAAATGAGGAGATCCAAAGGCTTACAGGGATTGCAATGTTAGCGTGCATTTATCATGTCAGGCCTTCTTACCCAACTCTGGAATATTTGAGAACACACATTTCACAAGTGGGAGGGATAAATTTGTCCGAGCAGCTCCTTCATTTCCAAAAGAACCACCATTCAGTTTTTTTCTTTTTTTGGCATATCAGTATGAATGTGGGAACACTGGCACCAAACTTGGACCCATAAGCACTTTGTAGAAGCCAAATGGCAGCAGTTAATTGCCAAACCAGGTGGGCATGGCTATGACAGAGAAGAGCAGAGGAGAAGCTGAAATCAGTATATTCTGATGCACAGAGTTGCGTTCCATTGGCTCTTGTTCTTGGGTTACCTAGAAGTGAAATGGATGGACAATCTTTCAGATTCTTTCTTGCTATCTGTAGGCACATGAGTTCTAGTTCAAGTGAACGGAAGCCTAACTTGAATTACAAAAGAGATTCATAACCCCTCAGTCACTTCCCATGCTCAGGACAACTGACAACTCCAGATCACATTGAAGGAAGCCAATGCCAAGATACCATGGGGAAGGACTCTGCTATACTGCCCCAAATTTATAGTTTTGGTAATCCTCATAACTGTCCCAAAATAGACCAATGGTCTTTTACCTGGGTGTTTGTGCATCAGGGAAGAGGAAATGATAATGCATTTCAGGCATTTAGATGCTGGCTTTCAACTGATAATGATTTTACGAGACACAAAATGTCATCATGGTCCCCTAGAAAATATAAGGACTTATGGAGGTCAGGCAATCAGTGGAGTTTTAGCTCAAATCTGTCTCTACAGTGATTTCTATTGGTTACCATCCCATTCTGTGCTTTCTTCCCCGTTCCTGAATGCATAATTGAAATATACATACTCAGCAAATTCCCTGAGGTGTGGAATGAGTGTTATTATAGCAGGAAAGGCCAAGTGGAAGGAACTAGGTCCATGTCTAGCTAGCAAAGGAGTGAGACCAAAGAATACTACATTCTTGGAGGTATTTCAGAGATTAGTACCCCCAGCAAGAACTTGAAGGATGCAGGGACGGTAATTCCGACTGTATCTCCATTCAATTCTACTATTTGACCTGCACAGAAAACAGATGGATCTTAGAGGATGACAGTGGATTTTCAATAAGTTAGCCAGGTGGTGAGTTCAACTGCAGCTGCTGTGCCAGATATGACATCACCAGTTGAGCAAATTGAAGAACGAAGTTATCTGAACATAACTGAAGACCATTTGAAGAAAATATTTTTAGTTAGGATGCAGGCAACTGAGTTAGGATGCATCCTAATTCTATTCCTGGAGGCCTTCTGGAGAAGGCCACAGAAAAGTACTGGAATGTAATGGAAGCCAGAAGGAAATAAGGATGACATTTGAGAGAAAAACCCAGGACCTTAAGATTGCTGGCAACCAGTCCCAGAGCTGCACAGTCACCAAGGACTGTGCCTTGCTAACATTTAGATTTTGGATTTGTAGCCTCAAAAGAAGGAGCCAATATATTCGCATTGTTTATTCCAATCTATTGTATTGTATATGTTGTAGAAGTTGGGAAATTAACACAACTGGTATGCAGCTATTGACCAGGCAAATGAATATTTTCTGACACTTGTAAAGATCTACAGGAACAGTTTCTTTTCAGGTGGCAGAGCCATCAATACCTCATCACTGTCTTACACAGGGATCTAACAGTCTCCAGTGTATGTCATAGTCTATTCTGCAGGGACTTGGATTGTATCTTCACTCCTTAAGCATCACACTGGTCCATTATATATATGGCATTGTGCTGACTAACCGCTACTCCAGAATTATTGGTAAGGCATTTGCATGTCAGAGGGGAGCAGAAAAAATCAATTGAAGTTCAGGGGCCTTCTACATTAGTGAAATTTCTAGGTGTCCAGTACTGTGGGGCATATTGACATATCCCTTCTAAGGAAAAGGATCAGCTGATGTATCTTGCTCCCTGTACCATCCCCAAAATGACAAAACACGTATTTGATATTTTGGATTTGGAGGCAATATATTCCTCACCTGGGTGTGAGTTTCCATCCCACATACTGAGTGATCTAAAAGCTGCTAGTTTTGACTAATAACTTGGATAAAAAGAAGGGTCTACCACAGGTCCAGTCTACCATGTACACACTGCTCTCGTACTTAGGTCACATGATCCAATGATGCTGGAAATTTCAGTGGGAAATTGAGAGGCCATTTGTTGCCTTTGGCAGACTCTATGGTAGAATCACACTGAAGCCCCCAAGGAGTTTTGAGCAAAGCCCTACCATCCTCTGTAGATAACTATTCCCCATCTGAGAAACACCATTTGCCTTGCTGCTGGGTCTTAGGAAAGGCTGGACACATGCTTATCCATGGACCACCATATTACTGTGGACCCGAGATGTCCCTCATGAGCTGGGTACTTTCTGACCCATCAAGTCATAAATTTGGGTGCGCACAATAGCACTCCATCATCAAATGACTCCCATATATAAGAGATCTGGTTCATGCAGACTGTGAAGACATGAGTATTTTGCAGGAGGAAGTGGACCAAATGCCCTTGGTTTCCTCTCCTGCCTCTTTGCCTTCTGTTTCACATGCAGCTGCTATGGCTTCTTGGACAGTTCCCTATGATGAATTGACTGAAGAAGGAAAATTTGGGTTTTGTTTTGAGATGACAAGATATATAGGTACCACCTTTAAGTGTACAGTTGCAGCACTACTGCACCTTTCTAGGCTCCCCCTGAAGGAAAGGGGTAGAGTGGTATTTCTCATGGTGGGAAGACCTTTGAGAAGTGCACCTGGTTATTCATTTTGCTTGGTAAGAGATCATTCCAGAGTTGCATTGGTTTACCGATTTGTGGACTGTGGCAAGTGATTTGGCTAAAAGATCAGGGTTTTGGAAGGAACATGACTAAAATATTGTTGACAAAGAAATCAGGAGGCTTTGAACATGAAGAAAGTTGGAGTGCACATAACCCAGGTGTCCCTGGAGATTGGGAGAGGGATGGGGAGAGGGAGGAGTGGGAGCAGGGAGCTTGGTGATTGGCAGATGGGTGTGACTACTGAGTCATTGTATTGATGTTTCATTTTTGTCTTCGGTGTCTTAGAGTAGCTGGGTAGAAGGACCTGGGATTGTGGAGCTATAGCACATGCAAAACTTTGAGATCTCTTCTTTGGTTGCTCGTTGAAGTATATTTTGGAAAATATTGATATTTTGTGTATGAATTGTGTTTCAGGGAGGAAAATGTAAAAAAAAGAAATCAGGGAAAGGCCGTGTGTATAGGCATTTCTCTGAGGGTGAAAAACTGGAGAATATGTGTCTTGTGAAGGCTCTCTAGAGGGTGATTTTAGCAGAGGAGGATGTTTCTTTTTAACTTTTTTTATTTCATAGTATAATATATATACAAACAAAGAAATATAGAAAACAGTAGTTTTCAAGTCAATGTCCTACTTGATTGTTGATGCAATCATCCATAATGCTTATGGATTTATTGATAATTTAATAACACTGCTGTATTTGATATATTTGATACATTTATTGATATATTTTATATGTATCAGGTATATATTGATATATTTGATATATATTTGATATACTCATTTGAAATTTATTTGATAACTTATTGATAACTTTATTGATACTCATTGATAACTTATTGTTAATTTAATTCCACAAAATGTTCTCACAGTAACTACTTAGGTCAGTGCTTGTTTATCCAAGCAACTGCACTGTCATCTGGCTAATTTGGAACATGAGCAGAATCATTACATGTGGATACAACTGGTAGCCTCTTTCCTCAACCACCCTTGTCATTGCCCAATGGACTCATAAACAGAGTGCCTACGGTGATAGGGATGGAGGTTATGCAAGGTCTCATCAATTTATGGTCTTCCTCCCACCAAGGCGATGTTGGCTATAGCCACTACTGAATGCCCATTGTTCCAGCGGAGAGACAAATACGCAGTCCCGGATACGGCAATACTCCTTGGTGTGTCAGCTTGCTACATGTTGGCAGGTTGTTTGCATTGGACCACTTTCCTAATGGGAGGGGCAATGTTTCTTACTTACAGGAATAGGTGTATCCTCTTGATAATGGTTTGTCTTCCTTGCTTGCAATGGTTCTGTGAGACTGCCAACTCTAGTTTGTATTATCCACCATGATGGTCATCCAACCAGCATTGCCTCTGGCCAAGGAGCCCACTTTACAGAAAATGAGGTGCTGGAATGGGCCTCACCATGGCCCATTAATTGACTGGGAATTAACTGACTTGTCTCACCGTGTTCACCATTATCTGGATGCGGACTGGATTGATGGAATGATGGAATTGACTTGGCTCACCATGGTCCCCGTTATCTGGATACGGACTGGATTGATGGAATGATGGAATGGACTTTGGAAGACTCAATTGTGGTGCTAGCTCAGTGGTAATACTTTGAAGTGTTGGGACAAAGTTCTCCAGAAGGCTGTATATGATCTAAATCCCCATTCGCTCTGTGTGGCCCTTTTTTCTTGTTAACAGAACTTGATGTTTACTCATTACCATTTTGGATGAGTAATTTGTTTTTTTACTATTCTTTTTCTTAAAATATATTTTATTGAGAAATATCCATGTACATTCAATCCAACCTGATTTTATAATCAATGGCTCCCAATATCATGACATAGTTGTTTATTCTTCACCAAGATCATTTTTGAAACATCTGAATTAGTCCAGAAAAAGAAATAAAAAGATAAAAAATGAACCTATGCATCTCTCTCATTGATGCACACTATTTCAGTCTACCCAATAATTACCCTTTGTTTCCCCCTATTATTTATATACTTTTATCCTTATTCCTTCTATTCATCTGTCCATAATCCTGTATAAAAGGAGCATCAGACAAAGAGTGTTCACAAAAACACCGTCACATTGTAAAAGCTAAGGTATGGAAATGGGAGCAGCACCCTCATTATTACCCATAGGCTTTGTTTTGTTTTACGTCCTTTTTTGGGGTGCGTGGTCGGGGAATTGAACCTGGGTCTCCTGTATGGAAGGTGAGCATTCTACCACTGAACCATCCATGCACCTCTACCCCTAGTGCTTTGTTAGAGAACACTTTTTTGCTGTATGTTCAACCTTATGCTCCACCATTCCAGATGTCCTATTTCCAGAGGAAAGTGTGGTCCCACCAGGAGACACTACAATGTTTCCACGGAACTGGAAGATAATATTCCCAATTAGGCCACTTTGGGGTATTCATACCTCTGAAGCAACAGGCCAAAAAAGAGTTACTGTCCTTGCTGTAGTGAATGAGTCTCATTATTAATTGGAAATAGAAATGTAACTATGTGATGTGGGTGAAGAAGATTTGCGGGAATATAGGAGATCCCTTTGGGCATCTCTTCAAACTGCCATTCCCTGTGATTGAAGTCAATGGAGCACAGCGACAACCAACCCAGACAGGTCTCCTAACAGCCCAGACCTTTAAGGACTGAAAAATTGGGTCGCCTCACCAGGGAAATAACCATGACCCACTGAGGTGTGTGCTGAGGGCATAGAAAATATGGAGTGGATAAGGGAAGCAGGCAGTTTTAAATATGATCTTTGTCTCTGTAACCAGTTACAGAAATGAGGAGACAATGTTTTTCTTCTTGCTTTCTTATGATGCTAGTATAGATGCAAAATCTTCGTTTTTTTCTCCTCCCTTATCCCTACATCATATAAATTAAATTGTATTAATTTCATGTGATCTTGTTTAAGTCACAAGCCTAGGGATAATAACTCATTTTAATTGAGTACTTGCATCCTCTTGTGGGGAATGTGTTATCACGTTTCCGGTTATGTGCAGGGCAGGTGAAATATGTTAGCTGACAGTAAGTCTATGTTATTAAATTTATATGAAATTAAGTAACACTTAAGGAAATGTGTATGGGTGACAAGTTTATGAGGTATGGATTGCAATGGTTAATTATATGTGTCAATTTGGCTGGGTTATGGTGTCCAAATGTATGGTGAAGCAAGCACTGAGCTGGTCATTCCTCGGAGGTATTTTGTAGATGGATTTAAATCATTGGTCAGTTGCCTGCATATAGCTGACTGCATCTACAATCAACCAAGGAGATGGGCCTCAGCATTGTGAGGTGTCTCCTCATCCTATCAGTTGGATGTGAAAGGGAGACCTGAGCATTTCATTAGTCATAATAAAGAATTTCTGTCTGTAGTTCAGGTTTCCATCTTCTCTTGGGGATTTCATCATCACATTGATTGGAAGTCACAGTGTGAAGCTTCTGTGGAGAATTCAAGATTACGTCCACTGAGTTTCTGACTTTTGGGTCCTATGGAATTTGGACTTGTCAATCCCCATACTCTTGAGACAAATCCTATTATACATTTCCTAATATTTACATGAATGTGTAAATATGACTGCTCTCTCTCTCTCTTCCTCTCTCTCTCTATTTCTCCTTCTCTCTCTCTCTATCTATCTAATCAGTTTCATTTCTTTCATCTATTCTGACTAAAAGAGTTTTGCAATAAACTTAATGACATGACAGAAATACAACAGGTAGATAAGGGACTCTCTATAACTTGGAGTTTTGTCATTGTGGACCAACCTTGTTCTTAAAAGTTCCCTTACACCATCTCTCATCTTCTCCCTTTTCCTAATCCCCAGCTAATCTGTCTTCCTTGTTGACCCTGAATATTAAATCAAGCCCTTTCCTTAGGGCCTTTGCCCTGGACATTTCCTGCATTGGTCACAAACTCCTCATATCCTTTTGACTCCTGCCTTCTGTATCTTGAGTTCTCTGTTCAAATGTTTCCCTACCTGGCAGTCTTGCGTGAATTTTGCATATCTCTACTCAAACTCTCCAGTTCACCTGCTTCCATTTCATTTTAGCTGCTGTCACTATGTCACATAATATATGATTATGACATTATTTACTTATTTTCTCTCACATTCATCATATTGCAGGCAACTGTTGTTATCAGCACATTCCCCTTGGTTCATCAGTAACTGTCACATGGCTGGATGGAATATCATTCTTCAAATGAATGAACGAATTTCTCATGAAGACATTAGAATGCAGGCCGGCTGGGGAAATATTTCAAAAGTTGGACAGCAATTCCTAATCAGAGATGGTACTCTGTTTAGAATTGATAAACAAATTCAGAATTTAATTTCCTGACTCTAAGATATAAATTATGGACACCATTGTAATGGTTGTTTGAAAATTAATCGTGTTATTTCTCTGTTTTTGAATAGTGACATCTAACACATGGAACCAGGAAATGATATGCGAGTTTCAGAATTTCTTCTCTGGGGATTTTCAGAGGAACCAGAACTTCAGACGTTCCTCTTTGGACTCTTCCTGTCCATGTACCTGGTCACCGTCTTTGGGAAACTGTTCATCATTTTGGCCACCATCACCGACTCCCACCTCCACACACCCATGTACTTCTTCTTCCCGAACCTGTCCTTTATCAACATCTGTTTTTCCTCCACCACCATCCCAAAGATTCTGGTGAACATCCACACGCAGAGGAAGGTCATAATCTATGTAAGCTGCCTCACCCAGATGTACTTTTTCACACTCTTTGGAGGGTTGGATGACTTCCTCCTGGCTGTGATGTCCTATAACCGCTTTGTGGCCATCTGTCACCCCCTGAACTACACAGTAATCATGAATCCCTGGCTTTATGTTCTACTGCTTCTGGTTTGCTGGACTATGAGTGCCCCGCATTACTTTTTACACAGCTTACTGTTGTTGTGCCTCTCCTATTGTACCCATTTGGAGATCCCTCACTTTTTCTGTGACCTTCAACAGATAGTCCAACGTTCCTGTTCTGACACCTTCATCAATGAAATAGTGATGTATTTTGCAACTGGAATCCTGGGTTTTGGTCCGTTCACTGGTGTCATTTACTCTTATTCTAAAATTTCTTCTTCAGTGCATGTGATCTCATCCATCCAGGGGATGTATAAAGCATTTTCCACCTGTGCATGTCACCTCTTAGTGGTCTTCTTATTTTATTGCACACTCCTAGGAGTGTATCTTAGTTCTTCCGCATCCTCAGATGCACATCAAAGTGCCACAGCCTCCGTGATGTACACTGTGGTCACGCCCATGCTGAACCCCTTCATTTACAGCCTGAGGAATAAAGATGTGAAGAGGGCTCTGAAAAGATTCTTCAGTATGAAGTCATAAATGGGGCGGAGGAGGTGTTTGTGAATCAAGTGGTCAAAGCCTCTGAGACAGAAACTGTTATTCTTTGATCAGTTTATGGAGCATGGACCTGCCCTTGACTCAGACATAGCCTTAAATCTGATGAAAAAGTTTACTTCACACATCATGTTGCCATATGAAAGGATAGTGCTTAATAATTAACACTGTTATCTTCAGGTGCATGTGTCAACTTGGCCAAGTGGTGATGCCTGTCTGTCTGGTTAGACAAGTGCTGGCCTATCTGTTGCGATGAGGACACTTTATAGAATTAGATCATGATCATGTCAGCTGCATCCACAGCAGATTCCATTTGTAATCACCCAAGGGGGAGGGTCTTCTGCAATGAGTGATGCTTAATTTAATCACCAGAAGCCTTTTAAGAATGATTCAGAGGAGACTAGACTCTATTCCTGCTTCAGCTGGCGAGCCTCTCCTGTGGAGTTCATACAGACCCTCCATCGGAGTCGTCAGCTTCACAGCCTGCACTGTGTATTTTGGACTCTGCATTCCTATGGTCACGTGTGACACTTATAAATTTTATACTTGTAAGTGTTCCCTGTTGATTCTTTTTCTCTGGAGAACCCTAACTAATACAAACACCTACTCAGCAAAGTAAGAAATCTTGGTGTCCCTCTTCAGGGGAATTATACACTTAGAGGCAGGATTGGGCTGCATGTCTTGCACTATTTTATTAGATGAAATATGTGACTATTTTCATTTTTGTAAGTTAAATATGTGATCTTTGTTTTCATTTTCTTCTAACTTTCAAGAGTATATGAATGAAAAATCTATGTATTTACTGTATCACCCATTTTGTAATCTTATTACACTGACTTTGCCTTACAAAACGTGTTTGAAAAATATATTACTCATATAGTAAAAGATAATATAAATTTTTCAGTGTGCTAACTTTTTACAAAATGAATATCCTTGTAATACCATAATCTTGGAAATGACCACCTATCTGCTGTTTTCTAGACAACTTCTCCGTTTTCAGGAAACCAGTCTCCTGACTCTAGTTTATCACTTAATTGTGATGGTTTGTATAATTTATATAAATCATGAATAAGTTATATGTTGTTTACTAAAGGATTATTTCACTGATTCTGCCTATGTTTTGGATTTGGTTGTAGACTAACCATCATCACTGATCCATCGTAATCCTTTGTGTTCCTATATTAAGTTTTGTATCCCTCTACTTTTGATGAGCATTTGGCTAGTTCCCATTTGGAGGCCATCACCATAAGGTTCTTTTCAGCATTATGGCTTATGTCTTCTCTGAATGCTTGAACATGATGGGAGAGTGTGAGTATGCTGGCTCTCAATGGCAAAATAGAGATAAATACTGCCATGTCTGGATGTCCTAGCTGATGATGAAATGAATCTGTATTACTCAAGGTTCTCAACGTAAAGAAAACAGAAAAGGTGTAAGAGCACTGGAAAGGACTGAGTTTTCACTCCCGGAGGCCAAAAGGACCAAGAATCAATCCACAGAAGACAACCCTTGACATCTAATGGAGGTTGCTTGGTGCAATCCAGAGTCATGTCAGAGATGTGTTCCCTGTTCTCCTTCAAATTTCTCCCTACTGGAGGTGCAATGTCCATCCTATCTCTCTCCCAGGACTTATTTTGGAAGCAGAGTCTGTTTTCTAGCTTCCACAGGTCTACCGATGGAGACATATTTTCCCACAGGGTGAAGATTTTCTGGGGATATGGCAAACTCGGTTGTGGGTGTGACCTTTTGGTTTGGATTATTTCTGTGGAGTTATGACAAACCCTGTTGTGTGTCCCATTTGTGACCCAGTTGTGACTCTGTCCATTCAATGTGGATCTTCATTAGGTAACTAGAGTCTTATAAAAGGGGAGCATTTTGGAGAAAGCTCAGCTTCAGATACTTGGGAAACGGTTGCTTCATAGCAGATGGAGACATTGATGTTTGGAGATGCTTGGAGTGTTGACAGAGCAAACAAATGCCTAGATAAGGGTGGAGCCCAGCAGACATCACCATGTCCCTTCCCTTGAAGTGCTGAGCAAGCCAGAGCTCAGAATCATGTCCGTAGGAGTTAAGTGAAGGCCTATGGTTATGCAGAGTGGAAACCAGTGAGATCAGAGGCTGGAAATCACAGAACTTAGGAACAAGGACGAGCAGATGCTAGTCAAGTCATGTGCCTTCCCATATGACAGATATTGGCTATTTTTGAGTCAAGGTATCTTTTCTTGGACGCCTTAGTTTGAACGTTTTTTCTGGCCTTAGAACTGCAAACTACTTATGTAATAAATTCTCGTAATAAAAGCCATTCCATTTGTGGTGTATTGCATTACAGCAGCATTAAAAAAACTCATATGGGGGTGAAGGCATTATTTTAAAAAACTTTAACTATGTCATCTAACTACTTTACTAAGTCCTTGGCAAATTTGGAAAATGGCACTTTTAGATCCAACTGTGAATGACCATACAGGGAAAGATGATCTTTGAAGAACTTCCAAGCAGTTCTGATGTAAACAAGACTGGAGTTTGATTTGATGATATAAAAATGGAGATTTAAGGCAAATGAAGAAGTGCTTAGCCTTAGCTCTCCTAACAGAGAGGTTTTTTGCATAAGATGCCCGTCATTTTGTGGATAAATATCAAATGTTGGAGAATCCTGGATTGTTGCTGGGAGGACCTGAGGTCCAGAGGCTGGTCCATCGCAGGCTTCTGGCCTTCCTGGACCCTCAGTGAAGGATGCTTGTCCACAGAGACAAGTTACTGCTGGTGCCCCCCCATAAGGGGCCGGTGGGAAATCTTTGTCATCCCCAGGCAACAAGAAGAGAGAGGCACACGGTGGGTTCAGATGGCCTGGGGCTTTCTCTCTCTTACTAATTCTAGCCTTTCTCTTCTTTGTCATCTCCATTATCTGGGAGTGAATATGCATTTCACTTTCCACCACCTTCACAACAGCCAGGTGTTCAGCTTTAGCGTTTTTAGTCTCCAACTTCCCTTCGGGAGGTGGGGACACAGTGTGACTGGGATTCAGATGGGTTGGAGCAGTTGAACCATGGAAGGAGTGTAGAGCTGGTAGGACTCCAGAGAAGAGAGGTGTGGAGAGTTGGGTGGGGGCCATCTGGCGGCCAAGGAGGGAGCAGTCCCCACCCCAGGGTGACTCCATTCTGAACAAAGGAAGAACGTGTCTTTTCTATGGCCCAGAGGGAAGAATGAGGTAGACCACATTATTTTCACCCTCAAAAGACACGTTAAATAATTATCATGTGTTTCTTTGATCACATTCTTAAAAAATTATCACCTGTTTCATGATTTTTATGCTTTCATAGTAGGCAAACTCTCAAATCCTTTGGTCTTTATTTTTAATTATCTATCTTCATAATAAGTTTAAATGTTGAATATAGAAAGTCACTTAGCATCCTATCATAATTTTATTCTGGATCACACCTTATTCTTCTAGATGAATGCATAATCATCTAGCCACATGCAAGGAAAATATCATTGGAATTTTAATGAGGAATCCATTACAATAATACATTACTTTATTTCTCTGATTCCCTTATTATATGTTTTTGGATTGTGTCTTATTCCCATAGTTCTATTTTGTAGTCTTTTAATTCGTCAAATCATTTCTCTATGTGTGGCAGTCATAAAGAATAAATCCATACCATTGTGTGACTATTGCAAAATACAGGTGATATCTAGCCATTTTTTCCATCCCCTCGCAGCTCATTTCTTATTTGGAAATGTGACAATTGTTCTAAGATGTATGAAGAACAGTGAATCTAATTATGACTAGTATTCAGTTTCCAGTATCTGAAAACCCAAACAAAGTTGTTGTATAAAGAAATTTGGGTTTATTTATGCACGTATTCCAGGTCCAGGATTAGGAGGTCCAGGGATGGTGCAGCAGCTCAGGGAAGTTGTTACGGACCCCTAACGTCCCCTTTCATTTTTGTGTAGCTGCTGCACTTATGAACACGAAAGCCATGTCCTATTCAGGAAGAATGGAATTCAAGGATGCAGTACAAAGGGATGTGCTAGGTGAGACTTTAAACAACTCATTTTTCTACTATAATATATAAAAGAAAAGTTGCCATATCATGGGCTTAATGAATTTCAGAAAATGGATAGAGTCCATGGAGCCAATCCAAGAAGCAGAATGTGATTGGTCCCCAAGGACTTCTATTGCCCAAGGTGATTTATACACTAAATGGGATATTATTCAGCAGCAAAAAGGATTAAGTTTCTGATACATGGTACAACATGGATTTACATTGAATATATCATGTGAAAAGAATAACCAGACACAAACATACCCAGATGTTGCGATCTCACTTATATGAAATCCGGAGAGGTGGAGGGTGGATTACATTACTAGGGATCAAGTTGAGGAGGTGATATTGTTTCCTGTGCAGATGTTGATTGTAGCAATATGTTGTGAATGTACACTTTGCTAGTGAAATGAATACATGATTATGGCTAAAATGCAAATTTTGAATTGTAAAACTTTAAAATATATAAAAAGTTTTAAATTTCTTGTTTAATACCAATTTTATAGAGATATAAATAGATCTATTAACATAATAAATTGAGCACCACACAAGGATATATAGCAGAAAGATGAGAATATCCATACCTCGTGCTACACTCAAGTAACGGTACATAAGAATGTCTAAATGTGTCTTCAAAGAAGGAAATACTTTATAAATCAAGCTGAAATGACAGGTGGTAATTTTTGGTATAAGCATGTCCTTCATAATTCTTTTGGCAAGGCGGCATCAAGTCAACAGTGTGAGACCCATGATTTTACATCAAATGAATACGGTTCTCCACTTCGTTGAAGAGGAGAAAACCAATTTCGACCACAAGGCTGCATCTTCTCCCCATGTCAGCACTTCAGAGATCTGAGGACCTCGTCCAGGCGGGCCCTTCGGCTGTACATTTGGAAAAACTGTAAGTCAGTGGTTGGGGTGAATTGTTGGAGGTGAGATCTATGGAAGATAGGAGAGCCCATGGAGGAGAAATAATAAAAATTGGATTCCCTTGATTCCTACCTGGGCTATTGGGAACAGAGAATCAGTAGGAAAAATTTCCTTTCTGTCCAGCCCAGTGTCCCACAGGGTACAAGTCATGAAGAAATGTGCTTAATGAGCAGTTATAGGAGCGCTGTAAAGGTCTTCTCTGCTGCTCTCTCTCATCCTGTGCAATCCTGGGCTGGATGGACATGCTTGTTTCCTTTGGAGATCCAGCTCTGGTAAGGGGACAGATGCCAGCCTCCTCCCTGATGTCTTGAAGGAGAAAGAGCTTCACTCCCATCACCAACCCCCCAAGAAGGAATTTGTACATCCACACGCACAGCTTCTTCTCAGAGAGAACATCTTGGTGAATTTGAAAGTTCAGCAGATTTTGCAGAAGATCCGGGAGATGGAAGTCAAGAGCTTTTCCCTGAGGTCACCTGAGAGATGGTTCAGCCAAGCCTAGAGCTCAGAGGTCATTGCGCTTGTTTTCTGCCAGTGTGATATTCAATGTATTTATTTGTCAGGTGAAAAAGTGTCCATTGGACTCAGCAATGCAGGAATTCCTGTTGACAGTTATGATAGAAATGGAAGTACAATTAGCAGAGGGAATGAGTGGAAGAAAGTGGTTGTGGAAAAAGCAGAATATCTGTCCATGGGGCTTTGTCCTAAATGGGAGCAGGGAAAAAAGTGGCATTAGCAATGGAAGAATGGGTGGTGAAGTGAGTGCTTTTATTCCCAAGAGTTATATTTGAGAATGTTTCTGTATGGAAGGCAGAGCTCCTGTAGATTTTAAGGAAGTAGATTTTACCCTGCAATAGCATTTCATGCGACAAACACTCCCACATTTTGTATCACATGAGTAAAGGTAATTCTTATTCAATAGCTTTAAGTTGGTATATTACAAGTTTTACTTGGAAATTATTCCTTTATTGGGAAAATTAAATTAATGTGACTTAATGAGCTATTCAATTTTTCCTTTTCAGTCAATTGTTTGTTCAAGTGTTGCTCTGTATACTGGCACCAGAGTGCTTTGATTGCTTTGATTGAAACTGTTCCAATATGGACAGAACTGTCGGTCTCTTTTCTTATCTTTTTTTTTTCTTTTTAACTCCTTAGCAGTTTGCCTTTTATTTCTGTTTTTAATGTGTAGATGTATTTAGGGACATGGCATGAAAGTTTTTCAATTTTTTTGTGAAATGTGTTCATTTTTTTGACGTGAAACCCATCTATCAGTGTTATGTATTATGTTTCTCATGATGCCTTTTAAATTTAGAAATTCTTCTTCCTTTGAATTAGGAATAATTAATTTTTATATGCATTTCTCATTGGTTTCGCATCTCTCTTTTCCTTATTACACCTTCTGTCTTTTGCTGCTCGTTCTTTTTATAAAATAAGGTCACCATCTCCTTTTACGTGAAAGTGCTTTTATCATTTGAGCACAGGACACCTTTGTCCTCTATAATGTAGAGGGCACATCTGTGATCGTTTTCCAAAGGAGGTAGAATTGGGGACTTACTCAGAAAGAATAAGGCTTTTGCACAGTAGAACAAATATCAGTCTCAACTCATCACCTGAATAACCATTCATTCACTGACTGGAAGGAAGCATCTAGGTTTTTTACAGGTATTGATTTAACATCTTAACCATCTCAGGAGGACAGCTGCTCAAATCACCCCTACAGAGGGACTTTATTAAGAATGGTTCCTATCAGATTTCCATAGTAAGTGTCGGTTATTTCTGACCTTCAAAATCAATTTTTTCTGGTCTCAATATTTCTTTTTTTTATGAAGCCATATATCTTTCTGTGGGATGAAATGAGAATTCCTACTGCTGCTTCTCCATGCATTTTAATATAAAACGTTTTTAATTGCTTTTGAAAACATTTAAAAAGAAATGTCCTCCATACATTTAGAAAACTGTATGTTATTTTGTTTTCAAGAAATTTCTATTTCATTATTAATCAGTAGCAATATTATTAAATTAGTGCTATTTTACCCCTTGTCTTTCAGAATGTAGAGTTAATGATTCTATTCAATTTTGCATAAAACATTTCTCCAATAAAGTTATGACTATACATAACCTGGTTTCATTCAACGTTCCAGTTTTTTATTTCATAAATGTGTATTTTCTTCAAATTTGTGGACAGAAAAATGCATAATTTTTCACATGCCTTCTCTAAAGCACAAAACAGAACAAAGGATGCACAGTTCCTGATCATTCGGATCAGACAGTTTACTGGAGAATTTAAAGTACAATTACAAATATGCATATCACATAAAATCCTCCAGGAAAACAAGACAAATCAGTATAACAGTACAGATTGTCATGGTTTGCCCAGGATAACAGGAGAGTGATCTGGGAAGAGCTTTGCTTGTTTGACGAGGAACAGAAAAAGACTGAATGTGCCCTTTGTAACTGACAAAAATAAAGGTCAAAACCCAAAGCCCTAAAATAATGAAAGACCATTGCACAAGGAAGCGAAGAACCTGCCTTATCCATTTGGGTCCTTACAAAACAGTGTGGTCCAAATAACAGGGGACAGACACAGGAAAAGCAGGAAGGCCAGGGCAAGATGTGGAGATCACAACAGGCAGGAGCAGCACACTGAGTCTGTAAGAACCTCGGCCCTCAGCCTGGCTCTGTTTTTACTCTCCATCCCACTCACCCTTCCATTTAACACCTTCTACTGCATCACAGAAAGATTGCACACAGGTGTTGTATTTATCCTACTTTTTTGTGAGATATTCTTTTATTCCCTGTAATCATTTTACTTCTGGGGTGTTCAAACTGCTTGACGTTTTGGCTTTGTGAAAAAAATCACTACTCTGCTTTGGATAAATTGTTTTTGCTCTTTTATTGGAATTTCTGGGCATCAGGGGGATAGATCCTGGTCAGAATGCAACCAGAACCCAGGTAGGCTTCATTCAAAACAGTCTCTCAGGGAAGACCTGAGCTTATATTCATTCTCGAATCCCCTTCATCTTCCTCTTTCTCTGCTTTTAGAACAATTTTATTTTCTTTAAACACAGGGGGACAATGTCCAGATCAAAATGAAGCTGCTTGTTTACTTGTCCTTGTGGGGTTTGCTGGATTAAATTCCATGTTTGCATTTCTAAGTACTTTCAGAATACCTATCTGATGTTGTGTGTTTCCAAAGTATTCACTCCAGACCTACTCCCTGGGCATGGCGGTGAGAAGAGGATGGTGTTAGCCAGCCAGGAACCTGGAAATGCTGTGTGTGTGTATGTGTGTGTGTGCATGTGTGTGTGTGTCATTACTTTGGTTGGGAGAGTCCACAACATACGGACATCTAAGTTAATAAGTTCTAATAATTGTAGCATATAATGCAGAGTCCAAAGACAAACCTATATATGGAAATAAGAGTGATGCCATTAAATTCCAAGGGATATACTTGCAAATACATTTATAAATTGCAAGATTTGAGGGCGGGCCACGGTGGCTCAACAGGTTGAGTTCTCACCTGCCATGTCAGAGACCTGGGTACGATTCTCGGTGCCTGCCCAAGCAATAAAAAAAAAACTTGCAACATGTGCAGAAAGAAATCTCAGTGTTTTGAAATTGCAGCAGCGAGGCTTAATTGTTTTTCAATGTTCTCTGACACTATCTCTCATCATTCTACCTCTTTTAAGTTCCCTACCAACCTGGCTACCTTGTTGACCTTGTACATCCTAAACACTGCCTTTCCTTAGGTCTTTTACTCTGGACATGCCCTGTGAAGAGCACGTACTTCCCCAGACATACAGCTGGGTCAAACTTTCTCTTCTAAGAGGTCTCTGTTCAGACATCACCTCGTGTTGTGGTTTTGCCTGAGCATATTAAGAGAAGTAGCCTGGTCACTCTTTCTCTCCCCTTCATTATTTTACCTACTCTCTTTTATTTGAAACACGTGTAATAATATGGAATGTTATGATTATGTGTTTATTAGCATATACTATTTCTCCATGAGTAAATTGTAAGGAATTTTATTTCCACACTGTATACCCTTGCTAGACAGAGACTGTGTAACGTGAGAACTCACTATGCATTCCTGCAAGGAAAGAAAGGATTTCTCTTGAAACCTTAGAATTCATAAGGGTTTGGGAAATTATCTGAAATGTGTCAGGAGTTCCTAGTCAGAAATCATCCAGAGGATGTTATTAAACTGGATGACATTCATAAACAAAATCTAGAAATTAATTTCTTGTGTGCAAATTGTAAATTATAGATAAACTAGAAATAACTGATTGCTTCAAAATTAGTCATGTTTTTTCTCTGTATCTAGAGCGTTACACAAATGGAATGAGATAATGAAACACGAATTCTAGAATTTCGTCCTCTGGGATTTTCAGAGGAACCAGAATCACAGTCCTTCCTCTTTGGTCTCTTCCTCTCCATGTATGTAGTCACTGTCTTTGGGAAACTGCTCATCGTCCTGGCCACCATCACCGACTCCAACCTCCACATGCCCATGTACTTCTTTCTCTCCAACCTGTCCTTTATTGACATGTTTATCTTCCAACACCATCCCAAAGATGCTGGTGAATATCCAGACACAGAGGAGAGACATAACCTATGCAGGCTGCGTCACACAGATGTACTTCTTCTTATTCTTTGAAGGGTTGGATTACTTCCTCCTCACCATGATTGCCTATGAGCACGTTGTGGCCCTCTGTCACACCCTGCACTACACGGTCATCAGGCTCTTTGCCCTGCTAGTTCTGGTGTCCTACGTCATTAGTGCCCTGCATTCCTTGTTACAAATCTCCATGGTGCTGCGGCTCTCTTTCTGCACTCACTTGGAAATCCCGCACTTTTTCTGTGAACTTAATCAGATGGTCCAATACGCCTGTTCTGACAGCTTCCTCAATGACGTGGTGTATTTAGCAACTGGGTTGCTGGCAGGGGCCCATTCATTGGCCTCGTTTTCACCCATTCTAAGATTGTTTCTTCCATTCATGCAATCTCATCAGCTCTGGGGAAATTAAAGCATTCTGCACCTGTACATCCCAACTCACGGTTGTCTCCTTATATTATTGTACAAATATTGGTGTGTAGATGAGTTCTTTATCCATGCATAGTGTACAGGCAAGTGCACAAGCCCCAGTGATGTACATGGTGGCCACACCCATGCTGAACCACTTCATCTACAGTCTTAGGAACAAAAAAATGAAAGGGGCGCTGAAAAGACTCCTTGATCAAAAACGATAAAATTTTCTTTGCAGCTGGGGTTCAAAAATGCAGTGATTATAGAGCTCAAACACTCAGACACAGAAATTATGATTCTTTGAAATCCATTTGAAGGTAAATATATCATTAAATATGTTGAAGTAAAACTTTAATGAACGCATGCTATTATGAACGGAGAGAATTGTTTCTTGATGATGTTCATCAACCCAAGAAGTAATAAATCTTGAATTCCAGGTTCAATGTAAGAATTAGGATGCAGGACTGGGTTGCATGTTCTGTAGTATTAATGACAAATACAGGCTTTTTCATTCTTCGAACCAAAATATCTGCCCTTTCTCTGAATTTTATCATAAATATTGAAAGTTTCCTTAGTACACAATCTATTTGTTGACACTTTCATCCAACTTCTATAGCTTCAGTGTTCAAAATACCTCATTGGAAAGTATGATATAGGAAATTTCTGGAAACTACAAGGGCTGTATCCTCAACCAGAGTCAGTGCTTTGGCCATCCAAATGGACCACGTTGACATTGGAGGAACTTTATGTCAAGGAGTGATGGTCTTTCACGTGGTTAGATCTATGGAAGAGAAAGGAGTTCATGGAGGATGAACAACAATACTGATTTAATCTGTCTCAAATTCTGATCTCTTGGAAGCACACAATGAGGGAGAAAAAAAATTCCGATCACACTACTTTCCCAAAGGGACATATATGATGGATCAGCTTTTGGAGTAACAAGAGGCAACCATGCCAACAACACAGATACAAGGAAGATGTACATATCTCTTTGGTAGCTGTCTCTCAGCTTATGCAACGCCAAGCTAAATGGGACATGTTGTTTCTTTGGGGTGACCGATGCCTGACTCCTTCCTTGTCTGGTAGCAGAGCTTTGGTATTCTTCAACAGACTCCCAGGGAAGAATTGAAACTTCCACCTAGAGACCTTCCTCTTGCAGACACCATCGAGGTTGGTCAGAGAGCCAAGTTTATGCTGAAGGAAGTTCCATGTTGAATGGCAGCTGAGAGATTTCATCTGTGGTCCTCTGAGTGTTAATTGAGTCTTATTCAGCACTACATTCTCCTTGCTTGCTTTCCTGTGTGCTAAATAATTAATACACTTAGTAGTCATTATATTTTCAAAAAGGAAGATTCCATTGAATTCAGCAATGCAGGGGGTCAATGGTAACAATTAAGTAATAGGAATGGAAGCCCAACCAGAATAATAAATGTGATGGATAAAGTGAATCTAGAAAAAAAAGATGATCTGTCTGAGTAGCTTGTACTCAAGGCAAGCAGGTAAAATTCGGGGACAGGTTATGGAGGTGTATGCTGTGAAGGGAGGACATTCCTTTTTTATTTTGAAGACAAGACACACTTGAGAAATGTGTCTACTTATGAGAGAGTCCCTGTTCAATGCAGGTGTATATTATATTGAATCACCAGAACATGTGACAGACTATATCACATAGGTCATTCATATGAAATACAAAAAATGTCAATTGTTGGAAAAGGGTATACTAAAACCATTACCTGACAATCAATTCTTCCTAGGGGAGGTTAAATAGATGTTCATTTCTTATTCATTCACTTTCTGCTTTGAAAATTGTTCAGATTTTTATTTCTCTCTGCTTAGCCATGAGTGTTTTATTCTATTTTTAAATTTTATTCTTTCAAAAATACATGACTGCAGGTTTTCCTGTAACTGAGGTGGAATGTTTCAACAGTAATAAACTTCATGTGGTTCAATCTATCAGGAAAACATGCTCTTTCTCCCATTTCTTTACTAAATAAGAAGTTATCTTATCTGAATTAACATATCACTTTTATGCACATTACATCTTGTTTTCATATCTCCGTTTCTTTATGCTATTTTTTCTTATTTTGATTAGATGTGTTTCTAAAACTTGCATCAGACTCTGCCACTGTTTAGAAGAACACTTCTTTCGGAATCTGCTAATTATCACATTCATCCTATTCACAAATATGTGTGAATCCATATATCTTTCTGTGGGATGAATTCAGAATTCCTACTGCTGCTTCTCCATGCATTTTATTATAAAATGTTTTTAATTGTTTTTGAAACCATTTAAAAAAAATTTTCTCCATGCATTTTAGAAAACTGTGTTTCTATATGATTTTGTTTCCAAGACTTTTTCTGTTTCATTATTAATCAGTAGTAATATTGTTAAATTTTTTCCATTTTACACTGTGTTTCTGAATATAGATTTAATGATTCCATTAAATTTTATCTAATACACTTTTCCAATAAGGTTACGACTGTAGGCAACCTGATTTCATTCACCCTGCCAGATTTTTATTTCATAAATTCATAGTTTCTTTAAATTTTTTCTGAAAAATGTGTAATTTTTCACATGACTCCCCTAAGGCACAAACGACAACAAAGGATGCATCATTCCTGATCATTTGGATCATACAGTTTACTGGAGAATTTAAAGTACAATTACAACTGTGCATATTACATAAAATCCTCCAGGAAATGTTACATAAAACAAGACAGATCAGCTAGTACGGATTGCCATGGTTTGCCCAGGATAACAGAAGGGTGATCTGGGAAGAGTTTTGCGTGTTGGACAAGGAATAGAAAAAGAGTGAATGTGCCCTTCGGAAGTGTCAAAAATAGAGGTCAAAACACAAAGCCCTAAAATAACGAAAGATCATTACAGAAGGAAGTGAGGAACCTGCCTCACCCACTTGGGCCCTTGCAAAACAGGGTGGCCCAACCAACATGGGATAGACGCAGGAAAAACAGGAAGGTCAGGGCGAGATGTGGAGACCACAACAGGCAGGAGCAACAAACTTAGTCTGTAGGAACCTCGGCTCCCAGTCTGGCTCCATTTTTACTCTCCATCCTCAGTCTTCCATTCAGGTCTGAGCCTTAAGGACCTTTTTTCTGTTGGCAGGGGTTTCTTTCTTTTAATTCCTTTTATATATATATATATATATATATATATATATATATATATATATATATATATATATATATAAAACTATTCTTGTTGTTAGTGCGGTAGCTTCTGAGAATTTGACCATTTCACAGAGTCAGAAGTTCACATACCTTGTGATCTGTGATGCACATGCTCACACACGTACACAAAGTGAACAAAGCTATCATGAGTCTATTCTGAATTCACCTGACTGTGTATGAGGCACTCTGACGTTTCCTATGGGATTTGTTTACTCTATGCTATAATTACTACAACACATACTATTAACCCATTTATGGGATCTAAACTCAGAATAAACTAGAGGTATTCCTTCCACATATATTTTAGCAATTATCTGCTTGTTCACATTCTCTCACCATTAGCTTTTCTGAGAAATCACGTCCTTTATTCATTCTTCTAATATATATTTCATCAGTTTTTTCTATGCCCGGTCACCAACTCATTAGGTCTGGATGGAAATGTATGTAGACTATTGCAATATCCCTAAAGACTGACCTTTTCAAGGGAGAAAATGCATGGAATTTAATAAAAACAGCACATGTATTCTTACCATCCACGTTAGTGCACACAAGAAGTCATGGTGTCCTCTGGAGGATGTGGGCATGAGATTATAAAAGAGATGACTCCAGCTCACCCTGAGTGTGTGCAGAATATTCTATAATGACAGGAAAGAAAGACTGCAAGGGCAACTATGGAAATATTCTAGGTAGAAGGAAGTGAAAATATAAAGTCACTGAACATAGAAACTATGGAGTTCTGGCAAAATGGCAAGTCATGCTCAACGTCTTAGAGATCATAAGGGTGAAGGCAGGTGGCAGTGAGAGAGGACAATGGCAGGTTGGCCTTAAGCATCCAGCTTGTGGGTGAAGCTATGGAAGGTTGCATCACTGTCCAGCAGGAAGTCACCAGGGGCTTCATGTCATGGAATGCAATCACCCATTTCATAATATGGAAGATGCCTCGCTCTATATGAATATCAACTCATTCTGTAATTGCTTGGAAAATGGTGAGGAAATGAAATAGAACCACAGAATTGGGGACACAAGGTGTGGAAAGAATCAGACATTTGAAAAGTAGAATAAACATCAGCCGCTTTTCATTTCTGGTGATAAAATTACTATGCAGATCTAATTATACAAAGGTTTTTACATAGTGTGGTCGTGGCACAACCTTCTCAGGATGATGGATACCATGTCCCCTAGTATATTGGTGAAAGATTTAGAATATTTCATTTCTTATCAAAGTTTATCAGAAAATAGTTGGTGTATCCAAGATTCAAAACCAGAGTTGATCTGATTTCCAAAATTTTACATTTAACAACTTCAGTTGCATCACAGAAAAATTGCAAGCAGGTGTACATATTCTGTTTCTTTTTGTGAGATATTCTTCTGTTCCCTGTGATCATTATACTTTTGGGGTGTTCAATCTGCTTGATGTTTTGCTTTGTGAAAAGATATCACTACTGCTTTTTGGATATATTGTTTTTACTCTTTTATTAGTATTTCTGGGCATCAAGGGGATATATCCTGGTCAGAATGCCCCAGAACACATGCAGGCCTCATTCATAGCAGTCTCTGAGGGAAGACCTGAGATTATACTTATTCTCGAATCCACTTCATCTTCCTCTCTCTCTGCTTTTAGAGCAGATATTATTTTCTTTAAACAGAAGAGAAAATGACCAGATGAAAGTTCAACTTCTTGTTTACTTTCCCCTGTGGAATTTGCTGGATTCAATTCCATGTTTCCATTTCTAAGTATTTTCAGAATGCATATCTGATGTTATGTGTTCTCAGAGTATTCACTCCTGACCTACTCCCTGTGGATGGTGGTGAGAAGAGGATAGTGTTTCCCAAGCTAGGAACTTGGGAGTGCTGTGCCTGTGTGTGTGTGCGTGTATGTGTGTGCATGTGTGCATGTGTGTGTGACATTTATTTAGAGGGGGATTTCCACAACATGCAGGCATCTGAGCTCATAAATTCTATTAGTTGAAGCATATAATACAGAGTCTAATGTCAAACCTGTATATGTAAATGAGTGATGCCATTAAATTCCAAGGAATATAACTGCAACTAAGTTATGCTAAGATGTATTAAGGACAGTGCATCAAATTATGAAGAGCATTCATCTTCCAGTATCAGAAAACCCATGCAAAATAGTTGCATAAAGAAATTTGGGTTTATTTATGCACACATTTGAGGTTCAGGATTAGGATGTCCAGGGATGGTGCAACAGCTTAGGAAAGTTTTTGGGGACTCCAAATGTCCCCTTTTATTTTTGAGTAGTTGCTGCACTTATGGACATGGAAGCTACATCCTATTCAGGAAGACTGTTATTGAAGGATGCAGTACAAAGGGATGAGCAAGGTGAGACTTTTAAAAAATTCATTTTTCTATTATAATATATATGTGAAAAGATGCCATGTCATGAACTCAGTGAATTTCAAAAACTTGACATAGTCCATGGAGCCAGAACCCAAACCAAGAAGCAGAATATGGCCAGTCCACAAGGACGTCTATTGCCTAAGGTGATTTATACGCTAAATGGCATATTATTCAGCAGGAGAATAGATTAAGCTTTTGATACATGGTACAGCATGGATGAACATTGAATTCATCATTTTGAGAGGAATAAGCCAGAGGCAAAATACTCAGATGTTATGTCATCACTTACATGAAATCCAGAGAAGTGGAGAGTGGATTACATGAGTACGGATCAAGTTGAGGAGGTGATATATCTTTCTGTGCAGAGTTTCTGTTTGAGGTGAAGAAACAGGTCAGGAAAATGATGTTGATTGTAGCAAGGTCTTGTGAATGTACAGATCGCTAGTGAAATGAACATGTGATTATGGTTAAAATGCAAATTTTAAATTGTAAAACTTTAAAGGGTATATAAAGTTTTAAATTTCTACTTTAGTGTTAAATTTATAAAAATATTAATGGTTATATTAATGTAATAATTTGAGCACCACACAAGGATGTATGGGAAAAGAAATTGAGACTATCAATACTAGGTGCTAAGCTCAAGTAATGGCACGTAAGAATGTCTAAATGTGTCTTGAAAGCAGGAAATATTTTATAAATTGGGCTAAAATGACAGGTGGTAGGTTTTGTTACAAGCATGACCTTCGTCATTGTTTTGGCAAGGCGTCATGAACCCATGAGTGTGGGACCCTTGGTTTTACACCGAATGAATACAGTCTCCACTTCATTGAAGAGGAGAAAGCCAATTTTGACCACCAGGGCTGTGTCTTCTCCTTATGTTACTGCTTTGGGAGATCTAAGGACTTTGACCAGGTGGGCACCTCAGCTGTAACTTTGGAAGAAACTTTAAGTCAGTGGATGGGGTGAATTTTTGGAGGTGCAATCTATGGAAGGAAGGAGAGTCCATGCAGGAGAAATAACAAAAAAGGGATTCCCTTGACTCCTATCTGGGCTATTGGGAACAGAGAATCACTAGGAAAATTTTCCTTTCTGTCCAGAACAGTGTCCCACCGGGCAGAAGTAACGAGGAAATGTGC
>PVIY010014763.1:35280-55755 GCA_004026745.1 Myrmecophaga tridactyla
CCCAGCCCTGGGGAGGGGACGGATGCCAGACTCCACCCTGATGTCTTGATGGAGAAAGACCTTCACTCCCATCACCAAATCCCCAAGAAGGAATTTGTCCTTCCACACGGACACCTTCTTCCCAGAGAGAGCATCTTGGTGAGATTGAAAGCTCAGCAGATTTTGCAGGAGAAGGTCCAGGAGATGGAACCCAAGAGTTTTTCCCTGAGGTCACCTGAGAAATGGTTCAGCCCAGCCTAGAGCTTAGAGGTCACTGTGGTGTGTTTCTAGTAGTGTGATATTCACTTTATTTATTTGTCATGTGAAAAAGATGTCCATTGAACTCAGCAATGCAGGAACTCCTGTTGACCGTTAGTGATAGAAATATAAGTACAATTAGTGGAGGGAATGAGAGATAGAAAGTGTTTCCAGAAAAAGCAGGATATCTGTCTTTGGAGCTTTGTCCTAAATGTGAGCAAGGAAAAAAGTGATATTAGCAATGGAGGAATGGGTAGTGAAGTGAGGGTTTTTCTTAAGAGAAATATATTTGAGAACATTTCTGTATTGATGGCAGAGCTCATGTTCAATGGAGGTAGATTTTCCCTTGTAACAACATTTCAAGAGACAAATGCTCCCACATGGGTATCACATGAGGAAAGATAACATTTACTTAGTAGTTTTAAGTTGCAATACTACAAACTTCACTTGGAAATTATTCCTTTATTGGCAAAGTTAAATTAATGTGATTTATTAAACTATTTAATTTTTCCTTCTCAGCTAATTGTTTGTTCAAGTCTTGCTCTGTATACTGGCACCTGGGTGATTTAAATGTTTTGATTGAAACCTTTCCAATGCAGAACTTGAGGTTTTCGTTCTCTCTTTTTTTTAACTACTTAGCTGTTTGCTTTTTCACTCTCTTTTGTATGTCTAGATGTATTTAGGGACACAGTCTGAAAGTTTGTCAATTTCTTTTCACGAATTTGCACATATTTTTTAGGTGAAATCCGTCTGCCAGTGTTACATTTTGTGTTTCTCATGTTGCCTTTTAAATTTAGAAATTCCTCTTCCTTTGAATTAATAATAATTAGTATTTTATATGCATTCCCCTTTTGTTTCGCATCTGTCTTTTCCTTATTACACTTTCAGTCCTTTGCACTTAGTTCTTTTTATAAAATACCATCACCTTCCCCCTTCACATTAAAGAGTTTTTAACATTTGAGCACAGGGCACCTTTGTCCTCTGTAATCTAGAGTGCACATCTGTGACTGTATTCCTAAGGAGATAGAATGGGGACTTAGAAAGAATAAGGCATCTGAGATGTAGAAAAACATGAGCTCAACTCAACACCTGTAAAACTATATATTCATTGCCAGGAAGGAAGGATTTAAGCTTTTACAGATACTGATTTAACATCTTAACCATCTCAGGAGGAGGCCTACATAATCCACGCCTATAGAGGAGCTTTATTATGATTTAAAAGGGTTTGGCCCAGATCAGATTTCAACAGCTAAGGTATGGTAGATCTGAGCTTCAAAATCAATATCATCTGAAAGCAAGATTTTTTTTTGCATTTAATATCATTTACAGGTCTTCTGCCACTTCACATAAAAGATTCCCAGAATGTGTGCTACTTACTATAATTTCTTTGTGAAATGTTCATTTGTTCTCTTTGCTCATTTTACTCTTGGTTTTTCCATCTCTATGGTGTCTTTTGACCCAGGGAAAACACCAATACTTTTATTTTGACTAGACTCATTTTTCCTCTTTTATTAGTTTCTGTGGATATCAGAGTATATTCCCAAATTTGCGATGCCACCAGAACCAAGGAAAGTTTCTTTATCACAATCCCTCAGGGGTGATTTGAAATTACATTTATTCTTTTCAATCAGGACACGGCATTCTCTCTCTCTTTCCTTGTAGAGCAGTTTTTTAAATGTTTCTTTTAATGCAGGGCAGAAAGTTGTCATATCAAAAGGAAGCCCCTTGTTTTCATATGCAAGGAGCCTCTCCAGTTGGAATTTCTGGGTACTATTCCTAAATATTCTGTGGAAAAAATACAACGTTGCCAGCTTGCACTGTATTCACTCCTGACTTACGCAGTTTTTGTGGAGGTGAGAAGAACGTGGTGTTAACAGGGCACCAGGACACCATTTTGTAGTGTGTGTACCTGTGTCTTTGTGTTTGTGTGTCCATGAATACGATTGCCTATTTTTCAGCATGTCTTTGTTTTTGTGTGCATTCGGTGTTTGTGTGTCTGTGTGTGTGTATGTGCCTGTGTATCTGTTTTGTGTCTGTTTATGTCTGTGTCTGTCTTTGTGCCTTTATGTTTATGCTTGTGTGGCTGTCTTCATGTGTGTTGTATGTGCCTCTGGGTGTGTTTCTGTGAGTGTGTATATGTGTGTTTGCTGGGGTTTCCACATTCATCAGAACAGAAGATTGAACCCAGGGCTTCACTTCGCATCTCAAGTGCCCCTTGAGGGACATGAAGACTTCTGTGTGCCCTGATGAAAACTCAGTTTTTGTAGCTGTAGCATGAGATTTCTGAAACCCATCAGCATAACCTCATCTTATGAGTGGCTGAATTACAATACAGCAGGCATGGTGCCTGCTGTGAACGTGTGGGTATCCATTAGGAAGGAATACAGTCCTGAAAATTGACATTGTGACATTTATGTGATGGTGATATTGGTGGAACATTGAAACCTTGGGTTCTGCTGAGACTTTGTCAGAGAAAACTGTGTTCTGCTCTGAGGAATCAGCCTTCCCAACCTCACCTGAAGATATTAACCCTGTTTCACTGGATGACACTATAATGCAATGCCCTGAGACAGTTAGTTTGTAAGACACTGCTATTTCCTCTCATGAAACCTGGCCTCCCCTCTTTTCTTCCAGTCTTATAATTACACTAAAGTCCTCCTGGTTCCCAAGGGGGCGGTACAAAGTGTGACCTATGAGGAAGTGTACTGCATGCCAAAAGAACTGAATGCTTTTCCCAATGTATGCAACACAGAAATCAGTTGAATCATCATGGAAATATTTATGAAGGATGTGGAATGAAGGGAGAAAGAATATCAAGTTGGATCAGGCTCAAATTAGTGAATGAATCCACTCAGCAGAGATTCTGGATTCAATCATGTAACTCGAGAGGATAGAAAGGCCATATTAGTTTGTAAGTTTGGGTGGCTGAAGCATGGGCCAAACAATATCTTTCATTAATGTGGTTCAAATGACAGAACTGCCCTCGTATAATGTAAAATGAGGGGATCCAAAGGCTTAGAGAGATTGCAATGGTAGTGTGCATTTATCTTATCAGGCCTTCTTACCTACCCCTGGAATGCCTGAGGATACTCCTTTAATAAATGGGAAGAATAAATTTTTGAGAGCAGCTCCTTCATCCCCAAAAGAACCACAGTTCAGTTTTTTTGGGTATATCAGATACCAGTGTGGGCTGAACTTGGATCCATAAACACTTGGTAGAAGCCAAGTGGCAGCAATTAATTGCCAATGGTCAGGTCGGCATGGCTACGAGAATGGAGAGCAGAGGAGAATCTGAAATCACAATATTCTGACTCACAGAGATGAGTTCCATGGCTCTTGCACTCGGGGTACCAAGAAGTGAAATGGATGGGTAATCTACTAGTTTCTTTCTTGCTATCCTTAAGCACAAGAGTTCTAGTTCAAGTGAACAGAAGCCTTAACTTGAATTATGAAAACAAATTCATGGCCCCTCAGTCACTTTCTAGACTGAGGTCAACTGACCAGCCCAGATCCCTTGGGAGGAAACCAATCCCAGGATACTACAGAGAAATACTCTGCCATACTGCTCCAAATTTATAGTTTTGTTATTCCTCCCAACAGTCCCCTAATATGCCAATAATCTTTTACCTGGTGATAGTGCATCTGGGCAAAGGAAATTATCTTGCATTTCAGGGATTGCCAGATAATGGCTCTGAACTGACATTAATTCTAGGTGACCCAAAATGTCACCATGGTCCCCAGTAAATATAAGGACTTATGAAGGTCCTTATAAAGACATACTCAGCAAATGACGGAATCCCCACATTGGTTCCATGAGGTGTGGAATGAGCGGTATAATGGCAGGAAAATCCAAGTGGAAGGAACTAGATCTGTGTCTAGCTAGTGAAAGAGTGAAACCAAAGAATAACACCTTCCTGGAGGTATTTCAGAGATTAGTACCCACATCAAGGACTTGAATGATGCAGGGATGATGATTCCAACTGCATCTCCATTCAATTCTACTCTTTGACCTGCACGGAAAACAGATTGATCTTAGAGGATGACAGTAGATTTTCATAAAGTTAGCCATGTGGTGAGTTCAACTGCAGTAGCTGTGCCAGAGATGATATCACTGCTTGGTGAACTGAAGATTGAAGACAATTGAAGACCTTTTAAAGATGTCATTTTTAGTTAGCAAGTAGCCAACTGAATCAATATGGGTGTTAATTCTATTCTTGGAAGCCTTCTAGAGCAGGTCACAGAGACAAAGCCAAAGGAAAGTGTTGGAAGACAATGGAAGCTAGAAGGGAATAAAGATGACATTTGAGAGAAAAGCCAAGGACCTTACGATTGCAGGCAGCCAGTCCCAGAACTGCACAGTCTACAAGGACTGTGCCTTGCTGACATTTTGATGTTGGACTTGTAGCCTCAAAAGTATGAGCCAATAAATTTCCATTGTTTAAACCAAGACATTGTAGGTTATATGTTGTAGCAGCTTGGAAATTGACACATTGGTATGCAGCTATTTATCTGGCAAACACTTATTTTTTTTTATAGTTGTAAAGTAAAGGTCACCAGAAACAGTTTGCTTTCAACTGGCAAGGCCAGTAATATACCGTCACTGTCATACCTCAGGAGTATATCAGTTTTCCATGCCCATGCCAGTGAGTTGTTTAGATGGTCAAGGTTTTGGAGGGAATATGAGTGGAAAATTGTTGTCAAAGATATCAGGGAGACTTTTCAACATGAAGAAATATGGAGTGCACAAAATCCAGGTGACCCTGGAGATTGGGAGATAATGGGGAGAGGAAGGGGTTCTAGCAGAGAGGTTGGGATTTGGCAGTTGGGTGTTTCTAATGAATCACTGTATTGATATTTCATTTTGGTCTTCAGCGTTTTGGAGCAGCTGGAGGGAAGTATCTAGGATTGTGCAGCTGTAGCCCATGCCAAACATTGTGATATGATCTCTGACTGCTTTTTGAAGTGTACTTAGGTGTTAATTGCTTTTTAAAATATTTGGTATGTTTCACACTTGAAAGTGTTAAAAAAAGAAGTCAGGTGGATAAGTGATTGGAAGTAAGGCAAAGAATTCAGTGGGGGACTTTTTATGTATAGACTTTTCTTGAAGGGTGAAAAAGAGGATAGTATCGTTTCCCATTTGAACACTCTCCAGAGGGTGATTTCAACAGAGAAAATTTTGATAACCAGTGGATAAAATAACCCACATTATGGTGTAATGGTCCGGATTCTCTAGGGAAAGAGAATTGGCAGCATATATCTGCAAATATTATGTGATATTTAATAAGAATTGTGTCACCCGATTGTGGACATGCACAACTCTAAATTCTGCTGGGCAGATCGCAAGCTGGGAGCTCTGTGAACATCCTTGAGGATTTCTCCAGGAGAAACTGGCTTGCTGAAGTAGAGATGAACTTCTCTCTTCTAACTGCTGAAATCATTTCTTCTCCTTTTTAAAGTCTTCAACTGATTGGATGATATGTCTAATCATATTTAGGAACAGCCAGCCTGTATCAATATACCTTCTAACTCCAAAAATCTCTGTTCAGGAGTGAGATACACTTACCCAGAGCCTTGCCTCTTTAGCATTTGGGTACCATATCTGGTGGTGATATTTTGCATACTTCTATTGTCAAATAATACCATGGGCTATCAATGCCACCTTTATTATTGGAAATAGAGCCATTAGTGCTTTAAATCTAAACAGATTAGAGAACCACTTCCCAAAATAACAGACCAATTTTGATATCTTATCCTTAGGAATCTGTTTCTCAAGAATCATTCCTGATACCAAAGCTGAACTAGTCAGGGTTCTCTATGGAAACATAACTGAGAGGAGATATCAGAAATAAGATGAGATTCTGAAAAAGAACTTCTCCTATGACTGTATGAATGAACAATTCCAAATTCCACAGGGCACTCTGTGTGCAAGGTACTCTGATGAGGGTCCTTGATTAATTTTCCAGGAGATGCTGGATTGCTGATATAGAGAAAGAATTCTCTTTTCTGACTGCTGAAATCATCCCATCTCCTTTTAAAACCCTCAACTGACTGGATTAAATACCCTTGATGGTTAAGAGCAATCTCCTCGGTTGATTGTAGATGCCATCATCCACAATGAAAAAATTAAATTATTGATCATTTAAGTTCACAAAGTATCTTCACAATAACTAACAGGCCAGTGCTTGCTTATGCAATTAACTAGACACTGCCACCTGGAGAAATTGACATATGAATCAATCACAGGTGGATATGAGAAGGCCTCAACCACACTTGTCATTGCTCAATGGACTCATGAACAAAGTGACCACGATGTCAGGGATGGAGGTTATGCATGGACTCAGCAACATGGACCTCCACTCACCAAGGCCAGATTGGCTGGAGCCACCACTGAATGCCCAATCTTCCAGCAGCAGAGACCAATACCCAGTCCCAGATATGGCACTATGCCTTGGTGTGTCAGCCTGCTACGTGGTCGCAGGTTGTTTGCATTGGACCAGTTTCATATTGGTAGGAGAAAGGTTTTTTACTTTCAAGATTAAATCTTTCCTCTTGATATGGATATGTCTTCCTTGTTTGCATTGCTTCTGTGAAACTACCATTTATAGTTTGTGTTATCCATGATGATGGTCTTCTACTAAGCATTGTCTCTGGGCAAGGAGCTGACTTCACAGCAAATGAAGTGCTGGAATGGGCACATTGTCATGGAATTCACTTGTTTTACCATGTTCCCCACCATCTCGATGCAGGCTGGATTGATGGAATGATGGAATGGGCTTTGGAAGACTCAGTTATGGTGCTAGCTCAGTGGTAATACCTTCAAGTGGTGTGAAAATGTTCTCCAGAAGGCTGTGTGTGATCTAAACCACTATCCACTCAATTTGGATTTTTATTTTTTGTAGTAGAACTGTTGTTTATTCGTTACTGTTTTTGATGAGCAATGGAATTTTTTCCCTTTCTTTTTAAAAATATTTCTTATTGAAAAATATCCACCCACATAGAGTCAAACATTATTTTATAATCAAAGGCTCAGAATATCATCATGTAGTTGTGTATTTGTAACCTTTATGCTTCCCTCTCATTGACACAGTATTTGTCTGCCCAATTTTTACCCTTTATCCATGCATTATTTATTCATTTTTCTCCTAATTTTTTCTACTCATCTCTCCATAACTATATATAAAAGGAGTATCAGACAAATAGTTTCCACAATAACACAGTCACAATGTAAAAGCTATTTAATTATATAGTCATCTTCAAGAATTGAGGTTACTGGAACACAATTCAACAGTTTCAGGTACTTCCCTCTAGTCACATCAATATATCATAAACTAAAAGGGATATATGCTGCTCTTTTTCTTATAACACTAATTAATGGGTTCAGGAGTCAAGGTCTGGAAGTGGGAGTGGCATACTCATTTGTACCCCTAGTGCTTTTTGTTTTGTTTTGTTTTTTTCGTTCATGGTCAGGGAATCGAACCTGGGTCTCCCGCATGGAAGGCGAGCATTCAACCACTGAAGTAACTGTGCTTGTCTATCCGTAATACTTTGTTAGAAAATTTTGCTTCCTGTTTCTTCGACCTTAAGCTCTGTGGTATTTCCAAAGGAAAGAGTGGTCCCACTGGGAAACACAACAATGTTTCCACTGAACTGGAAGATAAAATTCCGAACACACTACTTTGGGATCTTTATACCTCTGAATCAACAGGCAAAAAATGTTACTGTCCTTGCTGAAGTGAATGAGTCTCATTATCAAGTGGAAATAGAAATGTAACTACATGATGTGAGTGAAGAAGACTTGCCAGGAATAGAGGAGATCCCTTCGGGCATCTCTCCAAACTGCCATTTCCTGTGATTGAAGTTAATGGAACACAGCAACAACCATCCCAGGCAGGATTCATAACAGCCCAGCACTTTAAGGACTGAAAAATTGGGTAGCCTCACCAGGCAAATGACCATGAGCAGAGGAGGTGTATGCTGAGGGCATAGTAAATATGGAATGGGTAGAGGAAGCAGGTTGTTTAGATATGATCTTTGTCTCCATAGCCAGTTACAGAAATAAGGAGACAATGGATATCTTATCTTGCTTTCTTATGATGTTTGTATAGATGCAAAATCTTCTTTTTCTTTCCTCCCTTATCCCTATGTCATATAAAGATTGTATTAATTTCATGTAATTGTATTTAATTTAAAGGCCTAAGGATAATAGTTAATTTTAATTGGGTACTTGTATCCTCTTGTGGAGAATGTGTTATTACATTTCTGGTCGTGTGCAGGACAGGTGAATTATGTTAGGTGAGACTTAGCCTATGTTATTAAATTCATATGACATTATGTAACATTTAAGGAAATGTGTATGGGTGACAAGTTTACTAGGTGCGGATTGTAATGGTTAATTTCATGGATGAATTTGGCTGGGTTATGGTGTCCAAATGTATGGTCAAACAAGCACTGGCCTGATTATTCCTGGGAGGGTATTATGTAGATGGATTTAAATCATTGGTCAGTTAATTGCATATGGCTGACTGCATCTACAATCAATCAAGGAGATGGCCCTCAGCACTGAGAGGCGTCTCCTCATGTGATCAGTTGTACTTGAAAGGGAGACCACAGCATTTCATTAGCCAGAGAAAAAAAATTCAATCTGCACTTCAGGTTTCCATCTTCTCCTGGAGATTTCATCATCACATTGATTGGAAATCACACTGTTCAGCTTCTGTGGAGATTTCAAGGTTGCTTCCATTGAGTTTCTGACTTGTGGGTCCTATGGGAATTGGACTTGTCAATCCCCATACTCCTGAGCCAAATCCTCTTATAAATCTCCTAATATTTACTATTTAGGAATATGTAATCTATCTATCTATCACCTATCAGTTTCATTTCTCTCATCTATTCTGACTAACACACCTTTGCAACCGACTTAGTGAAGTGCAAGATGTATAACAGGTCGATAAGGGACTCTATATTACTTGGAGTTTCATCACTGGTGTCCCACCTGGTTCTTAAAAGTACTCTTTCACCATCTCTCATCCTCTCCCTTTACATAATCCCCTGCCACACTGCCTTCCCTGTTGACCCTGAACACCCAATCAAGCCCATTCCTTAGGGCCTTTGGCCTGGACATTCCCTGCATTGGTCACAAAATTCTTATATCCTTGTGATTCTCACTTTCTGTATCTTGAGGTCTCAATTCAGATGTTTCCTTACCTGCCAGCCTTGCTTGAATACTGAGCATCCCCACTGACACTTTCTATTTCACCTGCTTTCATTTCATTTTAGCAGTGGTCACTATGTCACATATTATATGTTTTATTGATGATATTATTTAGTCATTTTCTTTCCCCTTCGCCAGATTGCAGGTAACTTTTGCTTGAGCCACCTTATTTCCATTGTCTCATCAGTGCCTGCAGCAAAGCTGGATGGAATAGTCATTCCACTAGTGAATGAATGATTGTCTCATGAAAACTTTAGAATGCAAACAGCTAGGGAAATTTTCAAAAGTTGGACAGCAATTCCTAATCAGAGATGGCACTCTGCTTAGAGTTGATAAACAAATCCAGAAATTAACTTCCTGACTCTGAAATATAAATTATGGATATATGAGAAATGGTTGTTTGTTTGAAAATTAGTTATGTTATTTCTCTCTTTTTGAGTAGTCACATCAAACACATGGAACCAGGAAATGATACGCGATTTTCAGAAACTCTTCTTTTGGGATTTTTAGAAGAACCAGAACTTCAGTTGTTCCTCTTTGGGCTCTTCCTGTCCATGTACCTGGTCACTGTATTTGGGAACCTGCTCATCATTCTGGCCACCATCACCGAATCCCACCTCCACATGCCCATGTACGTCTTCCTCTCCAACCTGTCCTTTGCTGACATCTGTTTGTCTTCCACCACCATCCCAAAGATGCTGGTGAACATCCAGACACACAGCAAAGTCATAACCTATGCAGGCTGCCTCACCCAGATGTCCTTTTTCATAGTCTTTGGAGGGTTGGATGAATTCCTACTGGCCGTGATGGCCTATGACAGCATCGTGGCCATCTGTCACCCCCTGCACTACATGGTCATCATGAACCCCTGGCTCTGTGTGCTGCTGGATCTGATTTCTTGGGTCGTGAGTACTATGAATTCATTGTTACACAGCTTACTGGTGCTGCACACCTCCTATTGTACACATTTGGAGATCTCTCACTTTTTCTGTGACCTTCATCAGATGGTCCAACTTTACTGTTCTGACACCTTCGTCAATGAAGTAGTGATGTATGTTGCAACCGGGATCCTGGTTTTTGGTCGTTCACTGGTATCATTTACTCTTATTCTAAGATTTTTTCCTCTGTGCGTGTGATCTCATCCTTCCAGGGGATGTATAAAGCATTTTCCACCTGTGCATCTCACCTCTTAGTGGTCTTCTTATTTTATTGCACACTCCTAGGTGTGTATCTTAGTTCTATTGCATCCCCAGATGTACATCCAAGTGCCACAGCCTCCGTGATGTACACTGTGTTCACGCCCATGCTGAACACTTTCATCTACAGCCTGAGGAATAAAGATGTGAAGGGGGCTCTGAAAAGATTATTCAGAGTGAAGAAGGGAGTGAAGTCATAAATGTGTCATTTTTCCTGGGGCAGAAGAGGTTCTTGTGATCACAGCAGTCAAGCCTCCGAGACAGAGGCTGTGATTCCTTGATCAGTTTCTGAACAAGAACTTGCCCTTTATTCAGAGATGGGTTTAAATCTGATGAAACAAAGTTTAAATCATACATTGCATTACCATAGAAGAGAATTGTGTTTAATGTTACACATCTACTCAGTGAAGTGAGAAATCTTGTTCTCCCTTTGCAAATGGGATTTATACTCTTAGGTGCAGGATTGGGCAACATATCTTGCACTTATTAATTTGATGATATATGTGAATGTTTGCATTTTTGTGAGTAAAATATGTGCTCTTTGTATTCACTTTGTCCTGACCCTTCAACAGAATGTGAATGAAAAATCTATGTATTTACCCCATCATCCATTTTGTGAATTCTTACCCTCATTTTGCATTAAAACTTGTTTTAAAAATATATTACTCACATGGTAAAGTAATTTTCTATGTGCTGAATTTTTACAAGGTTAATACCCCGGTAAATGTCATTATCCTTGTAATCACTACCTGTCTTCTCTTTTTGAGACATGTTTCCCATTTTCAGAAAACCAGTCTCCTGACTGTAATTTATTGGTTACGTGTGATGGCTTTTCTAATTTGTATAAATTAGGTAAAACTTCTATGCTCTTTAATGAAGGTGTATTTCACTGACTTTGTCCATGTTTTGGATTTGGTTGTAGACTAACCATCATCACTGATCCATTGTAAACCTCTTTGTTCCTATATTAAGTTTTGTAGCCCTCTATTGTTGATGAACATTTGGCTAGTTCCCATTTGGGGGCCATCAGCATAAGGTTCCTTTCAGCATTATGGTTTATGCCTTCTCTGAATTCTTGAACATGATGGGAGAGAGTGAGTATGCTGGTTCTTAATGGTAAATTAGAGATAAACACTGCCATGTCCAGACATCCTAGCTGATGATGAAACGAAGCTGTTTTACACAAGGTTCTCAAGTGCTTGTAAAAGCACTGGAAAGGACTGAAGTTTCCACTCCAGCTGGCCCAAAGGACCAAAAGTCAATCCATAGAAGTCAAATTTTGATAAGTATTGGAGGTTACTCGGTGTAATCCAGAGTTGCATCAGATATGTGTCCCCTGTTCTGTGGAGGTGCAATATCCACCGTATCTCTCTCCCAATACTTATTTTGGAAGCAGAGTCTGTTTTCTAGCTTCCACAGGTCCACCAATGGAGGCAAATTTTCCCACAGGATGAAAGTTTTCTGGAGATATGACAAACTCGGTTGTGGGTGTGACCTTTTGGGTGGATTACTTCTGCGGAGTTATGACACACCCAGTTGTGTGTCCCATTTGTGATACAGTTGTGACTCTGTCCATTCAACGTGGGTCTTCATTAGGTAACTAGAGTCTTATAAAGGGGGAACATTTTGGAGAAACATCAGATTCAGAAACTTGGGAAATAGTTGCTTCATAGCAGACGGAAACATGGATGTTTGGAGATGCTTGGAGTGTTGACAGAGAGAACAAATGACTATATAAGGGTGGAGCCCAGCAGACATCACCATGTGCCTTCCCTTGAAGTGCTAAGCAAGCCAGAGCTCAGAATCATGTCCCAAGGAGCAAAGTGAAGGCCCATGGTCGTGCAGAGAGGAAACCAGTGAATCAGAAGCTGGAAACTACAGAACTAGGAACAAGGACAAGCAGACGCCAGCCATGTGTCTTCCCATATGACAGACATTGGCTATTCTTGAGTCAAGGTATCTTTTCTTGGATGCCTTACTTTGAACAATTTTTTCTGGCCCTAGGATTGCAAACTACTTATGTAATAAATTCCCTTAATAAAACCCATTCCATTTTTGGTATATTGCATTCAGCAGCTTTAGAAAATTCATATATGGAGTGAATGCATTATTTTTAAAAACTTTACCTATGTCATTTAACTACTTTACTAAGTTCTTGGCAAATTTTGAAAATGGCTGTTTTAGATCAAACTGTGAATGAACATACAGGGAAAGATGATCTTTGAAGAACATTCTACCAGTTCTGATGTAAACAAGACTGGAGTTTGATTTGATGATATAAAAATTGAGATTTAAGGCAAATGAATGAGTGCTTAGCCTTAGCTGTCTTAACAGAGAGGTTTTTTGAGTAAGATGCCCGAGCTTATGTGGGTAAATATCAAATGTTGGAGAATCCTGGATTGTTGATGGGAGGACCTGAGGTCCAGGGACTGGTCCCTCACCGGCTGCTGGCCTTGCTGGTCCCTCATGGAAGGATGCTTGTCCACAGAGGCAAGTTACTCCCAGTGGCCCCCCTTAAGGGACCAGAGGGAAATCTTTGTCACCCCCAGGCAATAAGAAGAGAGAGGAACACGGTGGGTTTAGATGGCCTGGGGATTTCCCTATCTCACTTATTCTAACCTTTCTCTTCTTTGTCATCTCCATTATCTGGGAGTGAATGTGCATTTCCATTTCCACCACCTTCGCATCAGGCAGCTGTTCAGCTTTAGCATTTTTAGTCTCCAGCTTCCCTTCGGGAGGTGAAGCACGGTGCAACTGGGAATCAGATGGGTTGGAGCAGGTTGCACCCTGGAAGGAGTGTAGAGCTGGTAGGACTCCAGGGAAGAGAGGTGTGGAGAGTTCGGTGGGGGGCATCTGGTGGCCAAGAGGGAGCAGTCCCCACCCCAGGGTGACTCCATTCTGAAGGAAAGAAGAACGTGTCTTTTCTATGGTCCAGAGGGAAGAATGAGGTAGACCAAATTATGTTCACCCTCAAAAGACACGTTAACTAAGTATCAGGTGTTTCTTTGATCACTTTCCTCAAAAATTATCATCTGTTCCACGATTTTTATGCTTTCACAGTAGGCAAACTCTCAAATCCTTTGGTCTTTATTTTTAAGTATCTATCTTCATAACAAGTTTAAATGTTGCATGTAGAAAGTCAACTAGCATCCTCTCATGATTTTATTCTGGGTCCCACCTTATTCTTCTAGATGAATGCATAATCATCTAGCCACATGTAAGGAAAATATCATTGGAATTTTAAGGAAGATTCCATTACAATAACGCATTACTTTATTTCTCTATTCCCTTATGGTATGTTTTTGGATTATGTCTTATTCCCGTAGTTCTACTTTGTAGTCTTTTAATACATCAAATAATTTCTTTATGTGTGACAGTCATCAAAGAATAAAGTGCTAGAGTATTGTGTGACTGTTACAAAATACACATGACATCTAGCTATTTTTCCATCCCCTTTCAGCTCATTTCTTATTTGGAAATGTGACAATAGTTCTAAGATGTATGAAGAACAGTAAATCTAATTATGAGTAGTATTCAGTTTCCAGTATCAGAAAACCCAAGCAAAACAGTTGCATGAAGAAATTTGGATTTATTTATGCACACTTTCCAGATCCAGGATTAGGAGGTCCAGGGATGATGCAGCAGCTCCAGAAAGTTATTAGGGACCCCAACATCCCCTTTTATTTTTGAGTAGCTACTGCACTTATGAACATGGAAGCTGCATCCTATTCAGGAAGACTGGAATTCAAGGATGCAATACAAAGGGATGTCCAAGGTGAGACTTTAAAAAACTCCTTTTTCTACTCTAATATATAAAAGAAAAGGTGCCATATCATGGGCTTAGTGAATTTCAGCGACTGGATAGATTCCATGGAGCCACAACCCAATCCAAAAAAGCAGAGTGTGGTCAATCCCCAAGGACTTCTATTGCCCAAATTGATTTATACACTACATAGAATATGATTCAGCAGCAAAAAGGCTTAAGCTTTTGATTCATTTCACAACATGCATTTACATTGAATACATCATGTGAAAGGAATAAGCCAGATACAAGATACACAGATGTTATGTTCTCACTTATATGAAATCCAGAGAGGTGAGAATGGATTACATTACTAGGGATCAAGTTGAGGGGGTGATATTGCTTCCTGAGCAGAGTTTCTGTGTGAGGTTAAGATACAGATCAGGCATTGATGTTGACTGTAGCCACATGAATGTACACAACACTAGTGAAATGAACTCATGATTATGGCTAAAATGCAAATTTTGAATTGCAAAGCTTTGAAACATATATAAAGTTTAAAATTTCTTGTTTAACCCTAAATTTATAGAAATATTAATAGATCTATTAAAATAATAAATTGAGCACCACACAAGGATATACAGTGGAAAAAATGAAACAATGCCTACTCGGTGCTAAGCTCAAGTAATGGCACGTAAGAATGTCTAAATATGTCTTAAAAGAGGGAAGTACTTTATAAATTGAGCAAAAATGACAGGTGGTAATTTTTGTTACAAGCATGGCCTTCCTAATTCTTTTGGTAAAGTGTCATCAATCCAAGAGTGTGGGACCCATGATTTTACATAAATGAATACGGTCTCCACTTCTTTGAAGAGGAGAAAGCCAATTTCGACCACAAGGGCTGTATCTTCTCCCCATGTCAGCACTTTGGAGATCTAAGGACCTCGTCCAGGTGCGCACCTCAGCTGCAACTTTGGAAGAAACTCAAAGTCAGCAGATGGGGTGAATGGTTGGAGCTGAGATCTATGGAAGGCAGGAGAGTCCATGGAATAGAAACAATAAAAAAGGGATTCCCTTGAGTCCTACTTGGGCTTTTGGGAACAGAGAATCAGTAGGAAAATTTTCCCTTTCTGTCCAGCTCAGCATCCCTCAGGGTACAAGTCACGAGAAAAGGTGCTTAATAAGCGGTTATAGGAGAGCTGAGAATATCTTATCTGCTGCTGTCTCTCATCCTGTGCAACCCTGGGCTGGACGGACATGCTTGCTTCCTTTGGAGTTCCAGCCCTGGTCAGGGGACAGATGCCAGAATCCTCCCTGATGTCTTGATGGAGAAAGAACTTCACTAACATCGCCAACCCCCCAAGGAGGCATTTGTACATCCACACGGACACCTTCTTCTCAGAGAGAGCATCCCAGTGAGTTTCAAAGTTCAGCAGATTTTTCAGGAGAAGGTCCGGGAGATGGAAGCCAAGTGCTTTTCCCTGAGGTGGTACCTGAGAGATGGTTCAGCCCAACCTAGAGCTTAGAGATCATTGTGCTTGTTTTCTGCTAGTGTGATATTCAATGTGTTTATTTTTCAGGTGAAAAAGGTGTCCATTGGACTCGGCAATGCAGGAATTCTGTTGACAGTTAGTGATAGAAATGGAAGTACAATTAGCCGAGGGAATGAGTGGAATAAAGTGGTTGTAGAAAAAGCAGAATATCTTTCCATGGGGCTTTGTCTTAAATGGGAGCAGGGAAAAAACAGGCATTAGCAATGGAGGAATGGGTGGTGAAGTGAGGGCTTTTTCTTCAGAGAGATATATTTGAGAATGTTTCCGTATGGAAGGCAGAGCTCCTGTAGATTTTAGGAAGTAGATTTTACCCTGCAAGGCATTTCGTGAGATAAACACTCCCACTCTGGGTATCACGTGAGAAAAGGTAATTTTTATTCAATGTCTTTAAGTTGGTATATTACAAGTTTTACTTGGAATTTATTCCTTTATTGGGAAAATTAAATTAATGTGACTTTATGAGCCATTTCAGCTAATTGTTCAAGTCTTGCTCTGTATACTGGCACCTGAGTTATTTGATTGCTTTGGTTGAATCCTTTCCAATGCAGAAAGAACTGGCAGTCTCTTTTCTCACCTGTTTTTTTGTTTTTAATTTCTAAGCTGTTTGTCTTTTAGTTCTCTTTTTAATGTGTAGATTTATTTAGGGAGATGGTATGGAAGCTTATCAATTTTTTTGTGAAATGTGTACATTTTTTGACGTGAAATCCATCTATCAGTGTTACATATTATGTTTCTCATGATGCCTTTTAAATATAGAAATTCTTCTTCCTTTGAATTAATAATAGTTAGTATTTTATATGCATTTTCCATTGGTTTTGTATCTGTCTTTTCCTTATTACACCTCTGTCTTTTGCAGGTAGTTCTTTTTATAAAATATGGTCACAATCCCCTTTTACGTGAAAGTGTTTTTATCCTTTGAGCACAGGGCACCTTTGTCCACTATAATCTAGAGGGCACATCTGAGAATGTTTCCCTCAGGAGATAGAATTGGGTACTCACTCAGAAAGAATAAGGCTTTTGCACGATAGAAGAAATATCAGCCTCAACTCTTCACCTGAATAACTATTCATCCACAGACAGGAAAGAAGTATCTAGGCTTTTTGCAGATATTGATTTAACCATCTTAGGAGGATGGCTGCTCAAATCACCCCTACAGAGGGACTTTATTAAGAATGGTTCCTATCAGATTTCCATAGTGAGTTCCTGTTATATCTGACCTTCAAAATCAATTTCAACTGGTTTCAAAATCCTTTTTTTTGAATACATATATATTTCTGTGGGATGAAATCAGAATTCCTACTGCTGTTTCTCCGTGCATTTTGATATAAAATGGTTTTAATTGCATTTGAAAACATTTAGAAAACAATTTTCTCTATACATTTTAGAAAACTATGTATATTATTTTGTTTTCAAGAATTTTTCTCTTTCATTATTAATCTATAGCAATATTATTAAATCAGTGCTATTTTACACCTTGTCTGTCTGAATGTAGAGTTAATGATTCCATTCAATTTTGTCTAATACACTTTTCCAGTAAGGTTATAATTATACGTAACCTGGTTTCATTCACCTTGCCCGATTTTTATTTCATAATTGCATATTTTTTAAAAATGTGTGTTCAGAAGAATGCATAATTTTTCACATGCCTTCTCTAAAGCACAAAACAGAACAAAGAATGCGTCGTTCCTGACCATTTGGATCATACAGTTTATGGAGAATTTAAAGTACAATTACAACTGTGCATATCACATAAAATCGTCCAGGGTATGTTACATGAAACAAGACAAATCAGCATAACAGCACAGATTGTCCAGGTTTGCCCAGCATAACAGAAGGGTGATCTGGGAAGAGCATTGTGTGTTGGTCAAGGAACAGAAAAAGACTGAATGTGCTCTTTGGAACTGTCAAAAATAGAGGTCAAAATTCAAAGCCCTAAAATAATGAAAGGTCATTGCACAAGGAAGTGAGGAACCTGCCTCTTCCACTTGGACCCTTACAAAACAGTGTGGTCCAATCAACATGGGAAAGAGAAAGATAAAACTGGAAGGTCAGGGCAAGATGTGGTGACCACCACAGACAGGGGCAGCAAACTGAGTCTGTAGGAACCTCAGCTCTCAGCCTGGCTCTGTTTTTACTCTCCATCCTTCCCACTCTCCATTTAACACCTTCTACTGCATCATAGAAAGATTGCAAACAGGTGTTGTATTTATGCTATTCTTTTTGTGAGATATTCTTTTATTCCCTGTGATTATTTTACTTCTGGGGTGTTCAAACTGCTTGATGTTTTGGCTTTGTGAAAAAATATCACTACTCTTTTTGGATAAATTGTTTTTGTCTTTTATTAGAATTTCTGGGCATCAAGGGGATATATCCTGGTCCGAATGGCACCAGAACCCAGGTAGGCTTCATTCAAAACAGTCTCCCAGGGAAGTTCTGAGCTTATATTCATTCTCGAATCCACTTCATCTTCCTCTTTCTCTGCTTTTAGAGCAGATCTTATTTCCTTTAAACACAGGGGAAAAATGACCAGATCAAAAAGAAACTGCTTGTTTGCATGTCCTTGTGGGATTTGCTGGATTCAATTCCATGTTTCCATTTCTAAGTATTTTCAGAATGTGTATCTGATGTTGTGTGTTCTCCTAGTATTCTCTCCAGACCTACTCCCTGTGGATGGCAGTGAAAAGAGGATGGTGTTATCCTGTCCCGGAACCTGGGAGTGCTGTGTGTGTGTGTGTGTGTGTGTGTGTGTTTGTGTGCACGCATGTGTCTATGTATGTCCATTTCTTTGGTTGGGAAAGTCCACAACATATGGGCATCTAAGTTCATAAATTCTAATAGTTTTAGCATATAATACAGACTTCAAAGGAAAACATATATGTGGAAATAAGAGTGATGTCATTAAATTCCATGGGATTTATTTGCAACCAAATTTATAAAGTTCAAGACTTGAGGTTGGGTCATGGGGGCTCAGCAGGTTGAGTTCTTTCCTGCCATGCTGGAGACCCGGGTTCAATTCCCGGTGTCTGCCCATGCAAAAAAAAGAAAAAAAAGAAAAAAATTGCAACATGTGGAGGAGGAAATCTCTGTGTTTTGAAGTTGCAGCAGTGAGCCTACCTTGTTTTTCAATGTTCTCTGACACATCTCTCATCATTCTACCTCTTATAATTTCCATCCAAACTGGCTGCCTTGTTGAACTTGTACCATCTAAACACTGCCTTTCCTGAGGTCTTTTGCTCTGGACATGCCCTGTAAAGAGCACACACTTCCCCAGATGTCCTGCTGGGTCAAGCCTTCTCATCTAAGAGGTCTCTGTTCAGATATCACCTCGTGTTGTAGTTTTGTCTGAGCATATTACGGTAAGTAGCCTGGCATACTCATCCTTTCTCCCCCCTCCGCTTTTTTTTTTTACCTACTCTCTTTTATTTGAAGCACATAATAATATGGAATGTTATGATTATGTGTTTATTAGCATATATTATTTCTCTATGAGCAAATTGTAGGGAATTTTATTTTCACACTGTATGCCCTTTGCTAGACATAGACTGGCATAAAGTGAGAACTCACTATTCATTCTTACAAGGAAAGAAAGGATTTCTTTTGAACACCTTAGAATTCATAAAGGAATTATCTGCAAATATACAGGAATTCTTAGTCAGAGATTGCTCAGAGTATACCATTAAAAGTGATGACATTCATAAACAAAACCTAGGAATTAATTTCTCGTGTGCAAATTTTAAATTATGGATAAACTAGAAATCACTGATTGCTTGAAAATTAGTCATGTTCTTTCCCTGTATCTAGTGAGTTATACAAACGGAACAAAGTAATGAAACACAAATTCTAGAATTTCATCTTCTGGGATTTTCAGAGAAACCAGAATCACAGTCCGTCCTCTTTGGACTCTTCCTGCCCATGTACCTGGTCACCGTCTTTGGGAACCTGCTCATCGTCCTGGCCACGACCACCGACTCCCACCTCCACAGGCCCGTGTACTTCTTCCTCTCCAACCTGTCCTTTGCTGACATCTGTTTGTCCTCCACCACCGTCCCAAAGATGCTGGTGAACATCCACACGCAGAGGAGGGTAATAACCTATGCAGGCTGCCTCACATAGATGTCCTTTTTCATTGTCTTTGGATGGTTGGATGACTTCCTTCTGGCCTTGATGGCTTATGACCACTTTGTGGTCATCTGTCACCCACTGCACTACACGGTCATCATGATCCCCCAGTTCTGTGTCCTACTGCTTCTGCTTTCTTGGGTCTTGAGTACTATGAATTCCTTGTTACACAGCTAATTTGTGTTATGCCTCTCCTATTGTAAACATTTGGAGATCCCTCAACTTTTCTGTGACCTTCATCAGATGGTCCAACTTTCCTGTTCTGACACCTTCATCAATGAAGTACTGATGTATCTTGCACCTGGGATCCTGGTTTTTGGTCCACTCACTGGTATCATTTACTCTTATTCTAAGATTATTTCCTCTGTGCGTGTGATCTCATCCATCCAGGGGATGTATAAAGCATTTTCCACCTGC
>PVIY010014764.1:0-55675 GCA_004026745.1 Myrmecophaga tridactyla
AAAAAAAACGCAGAGAACTCCAACATTCCCACTACCCAGATACCCAGATCCACCAACTTTTCATATTTTGCCACATTTGCTATATCATTCTACCCATATGTCTGTCTGTCTATTTATCTCTTTTTTAAAACTTCATGCTCTTTGAATACTTAATACATTCATGTACATTTCCAAAGAATAAGAATATTCACTTGTGTGACCACCTTACATATAATTATCAAGTTCAAACAAGTTAAGATTGATGGGACACTTACAGTCTGTATTCCAATTTTTCTTATGCTCCCAATAATACACTTTTGAGCTTTTTCTCCTCCATTATTAGATCCAGTCTAGTATCATGTATTATATTTAATTGTCATGGTGTGTTTTTTTCAAATTGTGTAAACATGTATACAGTATAAACTTTCTCAGCTCAGCCTGTCCAAGCATACCGTTCAGTGGGACTAGCCTCATTCACAATGTTATGCTACCCTCACCTCCATCCACTACCAGAACTTTTCCAACACCCCAAAAGAAACCAAACACCCATTATAAAGTAACACCATATTTCCCCTCCCCATTGTCCCTAGTAACCTGTAATCTACTTCCTGTCTCTATGAATTTGCATATCTTGCTATTTCATGTAAATGCAATCAAACAATATCTGTCCCTTTGTGCCTGACTTATTTTATTCAACATGATGTCATCAAGGTTCGTCCATGTAGTGGGCATATATCAGAATTTCATTCCTTTATAAGGTTAAGTAATATACCATTGATATATACATCACATTTGTTTATCCATTCATTTGCTGATGCTTCAATTGCTTCCAATACTTTTGAGTATTGAAGATAATGCTTCTACGAACATTGATGTTCAAATATCTGTCCAAGTCTCTCTGCTTTCAATGCTTTATGTTACAGCTAGAGGTGGGATTTCCAGGTCATTTAGTAATTCTAGTTAAACTTTTTGAGGAACCTTCAAAATGTTTTCCACGGTAGCTACCTCACTCTACTTCATCACCAACAGTTTACCACGTTTCCTCTTTCTCTACATCCTCACCAACATTTATTTTCCATTTTTTAATAGTAGCTATTCTCGTGGGTGTGAAATGGTATTTCCTGGTGGTTTTGATTTACATTTCCCTAATGACTACTGGTGTTGATCATCTTTTCATATGCTTTGTTCTAGTTTGCTAGTTGCCAGAATGCAACACATCAGAGACGCATTGGCTTTTAAGAAAAGGGGATTTATTTTGTTGGTTCTTCAGAAGAAAGGCAGCTAACTTTCCACTGAGGTTCTTTCTTACATGGGAAGGAACAAGATGGTCTCTACTGGCCTTTTCTTCAGGCCTCTGGGTTCCAACAACTTTCCCCGGGGTGATTTCTTTCTGTATCTCCAAAGGCCTGGGCTGAGCTGCGAGTGCTGAGATGAGGTATGCTGAGCTGCTTGGGCTGTGCTATGGTGTGCTCTCTCATTTAAGCACCAGGCAATTAAGTCAAACATCATTTATTGTAGCAGGCACACCTCCTAGCTGACTGCAGATGTAATCAGCAACAGATGAGGTTCACATACCATTGGCTCATGTCCACAGTTACAGAACTAGGTACGTTCACCTGGCCAGGTTGACAACTGAATCTAACTACTGCATGCTTATTGGCCATTTATGTATCTTCTTGGGGGAAATGTCTATTCAAATCTTTTGCCCATTTTTTAATTGGGTGTCTTTGTCTTTTTGTTGTTGAGTTGCAGCTTGTATTCATATAATCTGGATATTCAACTGTTGTTCTAGTTTGTTAGCTGCCTTAATGCAATATATCAGAAATGGAACAGCTATAAAAGGGGGAATGTATTGAGTTGCTAGTTTACAGTTCTAAGGCTGTGAAAATGTTCCAATTAAAGCAAGTCTATAAAAATGTCCAAATTAAGGCACACTCAAGAGGTTATCTTCACTCAAGAAATGTCAATGAAGTTCAGGGTTTCTCTCAATTGGAAAGGCATGTGGCAAACATAGCTACATCTGCCAGCCATACTCTCCAGGCTTTTTGTTTCATGAAGCTTCCCTGGAGATGCATTCCTTCTTCAACTCCAAGAGTCTCTGGCTGTGTGGGCTTTGTGATTCTCATGGTTCTATGGCTCTGTCTGTCTCATCAAAATACTTCCTTTTTTAAAGGATTCCAGCAAACTAATCAAGACCCACCTGGAATGGGTGGAGTCACATCTCCCTCTAATCCAAGGTTAATACCCAAAATTGGGTGAGTCACATCTCCCATGGAGATAATCTAATCAAGAGATTCCAACATGCATTGTTGAATACAGGTTAAAAGAAAAAGTTGCTCCCACAAAATTGGATCAGGATTAAAGCATGGTTTTTCTGGGGCATCTAATCCTTTCAAGCCAGCACAACCCTTATCAGATATATGGTCTTCAAATAATTTCTCCCATTCTGTTAGTTGTTTTTTCACTTTCTTGATGATGTTCTTTAATACACAAAAGTTTTTAGTTTTAATGAAGCCCCATTCAACTATTTTTTCCTTTTGTTGCTCATGCTTTCAGTATAAAGTCTAAGTATCCATCGCCTAATACAAAGTCCTGATGTTATTTCCTCATGTTTTTTTCCTAAGAGTTTTATAGTTTTAGTTCTTTTATTTGGGTCTTTGATTTATTTTGAGTTAATTTTTGTATACAGTGTGAGGTAGGAGTCCTCTTTCATTCTTTCAAATGTGCATATCCAGTTTTCCCAGAATATAGATTATTCTGTCCCCATTGAATGGACTTGGGTCCCTTGTCAAAAGGCAATTGGTCATAGTTATGTGGGTTTATTCCTGCACTCTGAACTGTATTCCATTGATCTGTGTATCTGTCTTTGTGCCAGCACCACATAGTTTGGATTACTGTAACTTTGTAATAAGTTTTGTGAAATCAGGAAGTGTGAGTCTTCTAACTTTGTTCTCCTTTTACAAGATGATTTTGGCAATTTGGGGCCACTTGTCCTTCCAAATGAATTTGATGATTAGATTTTCCATTTGTGTCAAGAAGGCTGTTGGAATTGTGATGGAGATTGTGTTAAATCTGCAAATCACTTTAGACAGTATTGGCATCTTAACAGAGTAAACTGAATTTAAACTTGACTGAGCTTACTTCAAAATTCTACCAACATTCTTTATTATCTACAACATCTGAGGAGCGTAGAATTTAAATACCTTGTCCAGCGTAAGCCAAAGTTTAGGTAAAAATAATGAATAAATAAAATAAGAATAACACCACTCTAGAAAATCTGGACACTCCTAAATCTTCCACTGCTGCTCTACATTGAGATACTTTGCCATTGTCCTTTAGAGTCAAGGTTTTCCAGAGCGCAATGTTCAGAACATCTACTACAGAATCAACAGGAGTGTTTGTTAAATGTGGAACATTGTACCTCCCAACTCAGAATGCTGGGATGGGAACTATGTATTTAAAATCAGTTTCCTAAGTGATTCTTATGCATACTACCATTTAAGAACCATTGATGCAAATGTAGGGCACAATTACTGAGTTGTTGGCAGCCAATTAATGATTTACAGTCTTGCCCTTGTCAGCTTGTGTCATCTTATGTCATCTTGGTGTACAGGCATTCCAGAGGAACTTGTGTTTGGGGTCTTTTCTAAGTTAATAATGCAGCAAACACTTTCTGTTCCTGCGAGCTTTATCTATGAACTTGTCCAGGACAATTTGCACAGCTTTCTAGACCTTTAAAGGTAAGTTTGTTCTATTCTTCCCAGATAAATAAATGTGGACAATTATGAATGAAGATGAGCAGTAAATCTAGAAAGCCCAAATAGGAAAAACTTATCTAATAACTAGCTCTAAATACGTGATAATATAGATTTCTACAATTCCTCTGGCTTCCACAAACTGTGGGGGAATTTCAGATAACTACATTACAGAATTTTGGTTGGAAACCCAAAGAGACACTCATAGATCATCCCCCACATTCTGTCTCTGCCATCATGACAGAAAATAAATGTTGCCCATCAGGAAGCATGAGAAAGCACCAAAGTCTCTAGAGAATGGTGAGTAATCTCTGTCTGAGAAGAGGCTGTCAGAAACCACTTAAAAAGGCCAATCTAAATGTAAGAGCCTGCATCCTTTGCCTCTTGTCTGAACACTGATTCCAGAGACATGTAGCAGAGATGATGTGTAGCTACTGAGCCTCCTAGATAGATACAGAAAGGTCAAAGTATTTATGGTAGAAAAAAAATAGCTCTTGGGATGGAGAGGCTCAGAAATCACTCACTGTCTTTTAACCAGATAAAAACTCCTAGAATTTGGGTAAAGATGAAACGTTACCTGGTTTATTTTCCTAAGCCCCAGTTGATATTTTGTAGCCTTCAAAAGGTCTTTGGGGAGTGATTAAAAGTTACAAATCAAGCATTTTCCCACAGAGCAAATGTGGAAATCCTTCTGGAAGAACCAAAGAAGGGAGTTTGCAAATATTTAAGGTAGACTTAGAAGATAAGTGTGCCAGTTTGAAGCTTTTATGTACCCCCCAAAAAAGCCATGTCCTTTAATCCTCACTCAATATTGCTGGGTGGGATCTATTAATGGTTTCCATGGAAATATGTCTCCACCCATTCAAGGTGGAGTTGCTTACTGAAGCCCTTTAAGAGGGAACCAGTTTGGAAGCCCATGCAGCCAAAGACCTTTGGAGACAAAGAAAGAAAATGCCCTTGGGGGAGTTTCATGAAACAATCCAGGAGAGAAAGCTTGCAGACAAGCCAGGAGAGAAAGCTAGCAGACATCTCCATGTGCCTTTCCAGCTGACGGAGGTGTTCTGGACCCATTGGCCTTCTTGAGTCAAGGTGTCTTTCCCTAGATGCCTTAATTTGGACACTTTTTTAGACTTGCCTTAATTTGGACATTTTCATGGCCTTAGAACCGCAAACCTGCAAGTTAACAAAATCCTCTTTTAAAAAGCCATTCCAGGTGGGCAACGGTGGCTCAGTGGCAGAATTCTCACCTGCCATGCCAGAGACCTGGGTTCGATTCCTGGCCAGAGACCTGGGTTCAATTCCTGGAGCCTGCTCATACCAAAAAAAAAGCCATTCCATTTCTGTTATGTTGCATTCCAGCAGATTTTACAAACAAAATAGATTTTGGAACCAGAGAATTGGGGTGCTGCTATGGTTTGCAAATACCAAACATGTTGGAAAGGCTTTTTAAATGGATAAATTGTGAGGAGCTTGATAGAGAAGGCTTAGAATGGTTTGAAGAGACTCTTGGTAGAAATGTGGACTCTAGAAATACCTTTGATGAGGCTTTAGACAGAAATAAGGAATGTGTCATTACAAACTGGAAGGAAGACAACCCTTAACTTTAAAATGGCAAACAATTTGGCCAAATTGAGTGAGGCTGTTGGATGGAAGTTAGAATTTAAAGGAGACAACCCAGGATACTTAACTGAGTAAATTTTCTATCTAAATGTGGAAAAGGCAGCCTGGCTTCTCCTTGTACTTATAGTGAAATGTGACAAAAAAAAAAGAGATAAGCTGAGAACTGAACTCTTAGGTATAAAGAAACCAGACATTGATGGTCTGAAAAACTCTGGGCTTCCAGAAAGGTAGACCCCAGAGAACAGCGCTCCACATGAGGATTTAACCAAACATGGAAACAGTCAGCCTTGCAGGACAAGCAAAGATTTGAGATGGAATTATCCAGGAAGGATTTGTGGAAAGTCCTTTTCTCTGATGGGCATGATCCCAGCACACAGCATAGAAAACCAACAAAAGTGTTATGGAATCTGTATACATGGAACCACTGCCTGTCTGGACAAATTGAAGGAAAAAATAACTTCAGAGGCAGAACTATGGAAGCTAAGGTCTGAAGTTAAGAAATCTCAGGCCAGGAGAGCAGACCCACCCAAGCAGTTGGAGAGGGTGAGTTTGCCCTGAAGGCAGAGGGTGGACCTCCCACTTCATTGCTCAGGAAGAGTTATGCCACCTCAGGCTTTAGAGAGGGTGGAGCACATTCCTCAGGTATTGGGGAGAGCCTAGCTGCCAACCCCTTGTTCTGGACGGTTGAGCATGAGCCCCAGAGATGACAGAGAGAACAGGTGTGGCCCTGATGTTTGGAGAGGGTGAGCCAAGAAAAAGATGTTCTCCTCAATGGCCCCCAAGGTTGCATTTGGAAAGAGCTGAGCCACTGCAAGGGCCTTTGGGAAGGGTGAGACTACCACTTTCCAAAGCCTCAAAGATAAATGACTCTCAGACTTTGAATGTTTGTCCTGTAGGTTTTTCAAACTTTTGGGTCCTGTGGCCCCTGTGTTCCTTCCAATTCTTCCCTATGGAAATGGGAATGTGTATCCTATGATTGTTCTTCCTTTGTGTATTGGCAGAAAATAACTTGTTCTGAATTTTACAGGTCCAGAGCCAGAGGAAAATTGTACCTTAGGACAGACAATGCCTGGAGTTGATTTTGTTGAGGTTTTGTGCTGTTTCTGACTTTGTATTGTATTTGTGTTTTTACTAAAATGGTTTAAGTCTTTGTGATATTGTGATGGAATTCATGTATTTTGCATTTGGAAAGAACATGACTTTTGGGAGTCCAAAGGGTGGAATGTACCAGTTTGAAGCTATTATATATCCAAAAAAAGCCATGTCCTTTAAGCTTCATTCAATATTGCTAGGTGGGATCATTTTTATTGTTTTCATGGAGCTATGACCCACCCAATTGTGGATGGTAACTTTTGATTAGATAGTTTCCATGGATATGTATCTCCACCCATTCAAGATGGGGTTGCTTACTGAAGCCCTTTAAGAGGGAACCATTTTGGAAACCAAAACGAACCAACAGAGCTGACTCCAGCCAGAGACCTTTAGAGATGAAGAAGGAAAACAGTCCCAGGGGAGCTTCATGAAACAAGAAACTGGAAGAGCTAGCAGACATTGCCGTGTGCCTTTCTAGCTGGCAGAGGTGTTCTGGATCTGTCGGCTTTCTTGAGTCAAGGTATCTTTCCCTGGATGCTTTAATTTGTACACTTTTATAGCCTTGCCTTAATTTGGGTATTCTCACAACCTTAGAACTGTAAACTTGAAACTTAATAAAAAAAAGTTCTTCCATTTCTGGTATATTGCATTCCAGCAGCTTTTACAAACTATAACAATAAGATACTGAATAACAGACCTGATCATTTCCTAATCATTTGCAGTAGATAAATAGGGGTAGCAATTGATTATGCAATAAAGTCCATTTTAGAGGTGGGTATGTTTGTCATTCATACACCAAGTTCACACATAGTCTTCTTAAGTATGGAATGAATAGGAACTTATCAACCTTTCTACTATATTTTACATCTCACCTGTTTAATTCTGCCTCCAGATTTTTAGATGAAAATTCTTCCCAGAGTCACCAACTCATTTCAGGTTCATAAATCCCAACCTTCACATACCAGCTTTAAAAAAGGAAAATATTCTGATTATTTTTTACAAGAGATATTATTAGGAATCATCATTGTGATCATTTTAAGCCAAACTTTACATATATATGTTCATTTATATAATGTCACACGTCATACTTTATCCCAATTTTATGAAAGAAAAAAACTATTGTACCCAGATAGAGAAATGACTTTGAATCAACTTTTTAATTCAAGTAATGGGATGTTGGGAATGACTGATAAAATCCAAAGCAGCAGGTAGTTTTTAGAACCTACTTACCTTTGTGTTTCACTAGGATTTATTCTTTTAAATCAGCTTATATACCACATAAAATATGGTAAAACTAGATTAATGCTTAAATTAACACTTAAGTCCCCAGTGTCTACCAGCTAGCAAAAGGAGACCATGAATAAACAGAGAAGAGAAAGAAAATTTTCTCGACTTTGGCAGAAACCATACTGTGCTATTCTTCTTTGTAGGTATTACTGAAGGAGTGTACAGGGAGCTGAATATTTGCAGACTCTGTGAGAAGACTTCCTGTTAGACAATAGCTCAACCTCTATTAGTACGTATCCTAGCAAAAACCATTTCCAGAATTTAAGACTAAAAATGATTTAATGAGCATAAGAAAAAGAACTTTTTTTTTAATTTAGGAAAATAGTACTAATATGCATCATTCAGATAGCACCCAGCAGCCTATGCAACAATCCTGAGGAAGAGACAGGCCCAGTGGAGTCATCCTGGGAGGCTCAGAAGGGTTGTTGCTTGGCAGAGAACACAGAGCTGGACAGGCCGGGCCAGGACTCCCCACCGAGATTTCAGTTTCCAGGCATGGTGTTTATTGCATTATTCCAAGAATGCTATCATTCTCAACTAAGACACTCATATAAAACATCTAAAGTTTGTGGAAAAATTAAGGAACACAAATGCTCACGGTTCCATATCTTTGACTTGATTGTGTTATATTCGCCAAGCTCTATGCTCCTAGTAATAAAAACAAATAACATGACTAGTTTTCACCAAATTGCATCTGCAAGCCATTCTGCCTTGCTTTAAGTTTGGGTGCACATCTTAAAACTTTTAGAGATCGAAGGGAAGAGTGCAAAGTTCTTAGTTCAGTTCCCCAAATCAAAGTGAGCTGGCAACATGATTCTATCACCTTCACAGGTTTCATGTTTGGTACCATGCTCCCTCACACCCTTTTGATTTTGCTGGACCTATCAGTTTCAAACATCGTCTTTCAACGTGGCTCCACCCTTGGATAGCTGAAGATGAAACAAATGTCACAAAGCTGATGAACCAAACTTCCAGGATGCCAAGGCAAAATGTGTAGGCATCACTTCCTCTCCCATTCTAACTCTACTTGGGTGAAAGGAATAGTTGACACTAACTCCACATCAATACGTGCCCTATCAACCGGCCAACTCTGCAGAGGGTGAAGGAAATACGAATGTGCCCTTTAAGACTGCAGGGACGGGCAGAGAAATGTCCTCTCCAGAAAAGTTGCAGCCTGGGGAGGCCAGCAGAGAGAGTTCAGAAGGAAATATATATGATGCGATTTTATTCAGAGTGGCTGGATTTGGTTAAACTTCAATCCACACTCAAAGGCCACTCACTATCTCCAGAGTTACACACTTCACAGGCATCATATATACTCACATGGAATACAGTCATGAGCCCCTGGAAGGAAGGCGAGGATGACCATGAGAGGTTGCCGATTGTCTCAGCTGGATGAGGGATGGGTCATCTATGGGAAGTGGGGCCTGGCACTCCCCCCAACAAGCTCAAATTCTGCATTACATAGCCTTTGTAATTCAGTGTTTCTGAATAGCAGGTAAAGGAGCACACAAGAGCACCTCTTCTAATGCAAATTCCTCTACATTCATGACCAGAGTCTATTGTTTCAGAAACTTTCCCAACTCCTGAGAAGGAAGTGTGACTTCCAGGTGCCTCTGTTTGTCCCCTTGCAGCTTCCTGGTCCTACAGCCAGCCTTGTCCTGTGTCACCTGCTCCCCTGTCCTTAAGTAGTTTTAAATAGCTAAAGCTCTACTTTTGAGGACTTTGCAGGAAAACTCTACTTAGAGTATCTAAATAGGGGGGATTGTTAGAAAATAATGATTTGGGAGAAAATTTTTGAGATGTTAGGATTATAGGCAGTTTTGCACTCAGAGATGTTAGGGAGAAAGGGTGAATCAGGTTAGGGAAGGAATTTGTGAAAAAAAACTTTCCTTGAGAGTCATCCATGCCCTTTATTCAACTCTGTAGTCACGTGGACTTCAAGGCATGCAGGTTCTGGGTCAAATCCGTCATTTTAACTGCTAGAGAGACTGGGGCAGACTGCGATGGTAAATTTCACTTGTCATTTCAGCTAAATCATGGTGTCCAATTGCTTGGTCAAGCAAAGCTCTGGCCTGATTGTAACTGTGAGGGTATTTTTAATAGATGGATTTGTATCTATAATCAATTGATTGCATCTATAGCTGATGGCATTTACAATAAACAAAGAATATTGCCTTCAGCAATGCGGGAGACTTCCTCATGCAATCAATTGGAGGTCTGAAAAGCCAGAACTGGAGATTTCAGAAGTCACAAACAAGAATTTCTATCTCTACTTCAGCAAGCTGGGGAATTCAATATCAATTTCATCAGAGTTTGCAGCTTATAGCCTATACTATGGAGTTTGGACTTACCAATCCCCAAAGTTATATGAGCCAATTTCTAAAATAAATAAATCTCTCCCTATCTATCTATCTATCTATCTATCTATCTATCTATCTATCTATCTATCTATCTATCTATCCATCCTGTCAGTTCTAATACATCCAGAGAGGGAAAAGGACTTGCAAGGTCACAGAATTAATTAGAAAAGGATAAGGAAGTGGGTTTCATCTTGAACCTCAGGAATTGGCAGTTCCACCCTAGGCTTCGAAACATTGCCAACATGAATGAATTCCAACTGAGCTTTAGGTTGGCTAGAGCTCCCAGCAGCCATGCCCTGGAGAAACAGAGAACCTGGCAAATGACAGTGAGAGAAACTGCCAGAAATCCTAATCACACCCCTGCCTGCCAAGGTCAGCCAAATTCTCAGAAAGCCAGATGAGAAGAGAGCCCAAAAGTCCTCACCTGCTCCTCCATGTTTTACAGACACTGACTGTGTTTGACCTAATACATTCCTGAGATGTAGTATATTTGACTGCTACCCTTTTTAATCCTCCTAAATGAGGTAAAGCATTTTTATTGAAATGTTTGTGCACAAGTGGCAGAGGGCAGGAGTGGTGTCTGTGGCTGGAAAATGCCCTGACTTGGGAATTGAGTGACGCTGGAAGATTTTAGGGAGACACAGGGAGAAATTGAGAATTGAATGAAGCTGGAAGATTTTAGGGAGACACTGGGAGAGGGATGATCATGATTGAAGAGAAAATGGTCCTACTACAAATGATCCTAGAGAATAGGAGATGCTCTATTACCTAAAAAGAAATGGGAGCCAAGAAAGACTCTCATAATTCCTCCAAGGTATTATCTAGGTGATAATGGGCAGTGATTTCCCCCTCCACAGAGAGCAAAGAAAGAGACTTGATAGATGAAGGTAATTGAGGACAGGAGAGAAGGAGGGCCAGATTGGGGCAGTGTACTCTAGTCTTTTGCAGGGGGGTTGAAACCTTGGAACTCTGTTTCTGTGCTGATGGTGTCAAAGGAGTCAAGAAGCCTGTGTCTCTCCTCCAACCACGGATTCTGCCCAGATTCTACAGCTCAGCATTCAAGACCTTCTGGAATGTCTTTTTTACCAATACCCTTACTTCTCAGTATGTGCTTCTCTTCAGATCATTATCAAAGACTTTTCTTTCTGTCACTCTCTCTTTCTCTGACACACACACACACACACACACACCATTCCTTCATGAAGAAACAAGTGCATGAGAATAATGAAATAAATTTGATTTTGTTTTACTGAATTTTTTTAATGTTTAAGGAAGAAAAAGATCATAGAGAGTTTAGGCACTTCTGTTTCCAATAAGTGGTTTTATAAAGAGCCATAAAATAAGAATGAAACTATTATTGTTGCGCAAAGCCAGGGATAAGGCTGCAAGCCTCCAGCAACATTATGTGGAAGCAGAACAATCCAGGGCCAAGGATCCGAAGTTTCAGGAAATAGGTTTTTATTCATCTATGGCCATATGTTAACCCTGAACAAAAGGTTAACATCAGTTTTTATAGACAGGATGACACGTTAAAGACAAGGTAAATGATTGGCTGGTTTAAATTGGGAAGGGCGTGAAGCTGGGTTTAGAGAAGCAGATGAGTGGTTGGGGGAGGGGGCATCTCTTATCCTGCCTAATGACTGTTCTTGGGGCCTGAGAGATTTTTAAACAGGGAATGGCCCGAGTAAAAAGGGCAAGTGTGCTGCAACAGGAAGTGGCTTTAACAAACAGGGGCTCCTGCAATATTATCAGGAGGAAAGAAGACCTGAATGAATGAATTAGAAGTGAACTGCCAAAGGAAATCTTAATTAAAAAAGACACCACCACACAGTATCCAGAAGCCAAGATAATTAGTTTCCACAGCTCCCCCAGGAGACTTGCTTCAAATCACTACAAGACTCCGCAGGGACTGAAAGGCCAAAGTTTCACCACCCAGGTTGGAATACTCTTGGAAAAATTAAAAGGGCAGTGGGGAAGAAAAGATAGAGAAATTCCAGAGTTAGAAGCACAGTGTTGAGGAGGCAGCTGACATTTTCACTTTGATTAGTCACTTGAGCTAGCAGAAAGTGTGAAGGGAGCCCAGGTGGAGAGAAAGTCAGCCAAGTATGGTGAGGCTGTGGGGAACATCCAACCATCCACCCCAGTCGGGATTTCATGCTTCCTTCAACTGTTACTCACTGGCTTACCAGAAACAAGTATTCAATTAATATGTGTCATTCAAATGAAAATGTATATGTTCCTGAATAAAATAAATTATTGGGCCAGATGTTAAATCCTACTTGGTGTTTAAGAAATCCAGATGAGGGGAGCCTGACCCAGTGAGATTGCATTCTCTGCCAGGTGGGGCCGGCATCTTGCATGCCTGTGGGAACAGTGCTGGGGCCTTACACGCCTTTGGGAATGGTGCTGGTATTTTGCACACCCATGGGGATGGGACTGGCATTCTGCACACCTGTGGTGATAGTACTAGCATTTTACATGCTTGCTGGGATGGTGCTAGTGGATTACACACCTGTGGGAATGATCGTGGCATCTTGCATATCCAGAGAAACACTGCTGGCATTTTGTACACTTGCTGGGACGGCGCTGGTAGTTTACACACATGTGGGAACAGTATTGGCATTTTGCATGCCCATGGGAATGGTGCTGGCTCCATCCCCTGGAATGCTTGCTCTCCACACTACAGTATAGTATGTATCCAGCTCTGGTGAGCGAAGGTCACCAACGGATGTTGTTCTCCTGAATATTTTCCTGCTTTCTCGCTGCTCACCTAAGTTCCACTCACCCCTCAGGTTCCAAATGAAGCCCTACCTTTTCCAAAAGTTTCTACTCCATCACTCATGGACCCATTCTGCCCACAAACCCCTATAAACACCCATAACTTGGAATGCCCTGTTGATATTGTGCTGTTGGGAATCTCTGCCTCCCCTCAAGAATGGAGTTCTGCAAAGGAGGGGCCTGGAGCATTCGCTTTTGGAGAATCCCCTATTCGCAAGCACCGTGCCAGCAGGAGGCCCGAAATGTGAGATCCAAAATGGACGTGGAAGAAACTTCAGAATTAGGGATGGCCTTGGGGATATTTTGGGAAAGAGATGGGTGACCGGGGAGCAAGTAGGCACAGAAAGCTAAAGGAGAGGGGGCGCATGGCAGTCACAGAGGCTCTAGATCAGGACCCTGCAGCAGCACACCCGGTCCTGACAGCTATGCCAGGAGGTAAGTGCGTCCTGATAGCCACTTTACAGGCAAGGGCACTGGAGTACAGAGAGGTTAATTCACCTGCCCAGGGTCAAACAGCCAAGCTGTGACACTAATTTCAAACCCAAGCATTCCAGCTCCAGGTCCGAGCTCTTTATTCATAACCTCTGTTGTGGGTACACAAATGGAACAGCTTTTGCTGAAGTGTCTGATAATTTGATAATTGATCAAATTCAAAACAAATAAAATTTGTTCCAAGTCAGCCAGCCAGATTTGTGAACACAGAAAATCAAATACAGCTTGTTTCTTTTCATTCTCTTCACAAATTGAGAATTTTCACACTCGCACTCACAGACACACTCACGCATAAACACCATGTACACCCACAGACCACATATACAGCACATAGCACATAAAACTACACCTAGGCACCACACACATTACACAAAGACACCACACACATACAATAGGCACACATACTACACACATGTATATACACCACACACACTCACATAGACACCCAAATACTATACACACACGACACAGCACACATATACTACACAAATAACACACATATACACCACACATACAGACACCACACACTACACACACATGTACATATACCACACACACTACACATAGACACCATGTACTACACACACCACATGCACACGCAGCAAACACTACACACAGACACAACACCCATGTACACATACCACATGCACACACATATAGAAACCACACACACACTACATGCACACACATACAGCACACACACACAGCACACACACTACAATCCCACACATACCTGCCCCGTCCCCCTAGGTGAGTGATCCCTGAGGCGCTGCTGTCCTAGGTGAGTGATCCCTGAGGCGCTGCTGTCCTAAGGTGCCCCATGGGCCTGAGCCCCATCCTTGTGGGCTCCATTCCACCAGCCCCACCCCTGGCCTCCAGCTCTCCCTGAAGCAGGACACCCAGCCACCCACAGTCCCACACACCCAGACCTGCCCAGTCCCAGGTTTTCAGGGTGGGGCCTTGGCCAGATCCTAACAGAGATCGCAGGGCCAGAGTTCCCCACAAGGAATAGAGGGGTCCAGCCATGAGCCGAGGGCCCTTACCATGGGGGTGGGTAGTCCACAGGCACCGCCCTATGGACTGTCACAGATGCCAAGGCACTGGAGCAAGTGCGGAAGGATCCACCACCCAGGAAGGGAATGCAGAGTGGCATACTCTGGGGGTGTGGGAGAAAGGCTTATAGCCCACACCTGCTTGCCTCAGCCACACTCAGACCCTGTCAGGAAGGCTTTCTGAGACCCACCCCAGAGAGGGGATGATGAGGCACTGTATTAGCTAGGGTTCTCGAGAGAAACAGATTCAGCAGGAGATATCCGTAGATGTGAAATTTATAAAAGTGTCTCGTGTAACTGTGGGTATGTAGAGTCCAGGATCAGTAGGGCAGGATGCAAGCTGGTAACTGCAGTGAAAGCCTGCAACGAACTCTCAGGAGAGATTGGCTGGGCAACTATGGGAATGTCAGGGTCCAAGGTCTGTAGGGCAGGCTGTGAGCTGGTGACTCTGATGAATGGTCTGGATGAACTCCACAGGACAGGCTCGCCAGCTGAAGCATGAAGAGTGACTGTCTCTTCTGAACCTCCTTCAAAGCCTTCCGGTGATTAGATTAAGCATCACTCATTGCAGAAGACACTCCCCTTGGCTGATTACAAATGGAATCAGCTGTGGATGCAGTTGACGTAATCATGATGTAAGTCCATGAAATGTCCTCATAGCAACAGACAGACCAGCGCTTGTCCAACCAGACAACCACCAGCTGGCCAAGTTGACACATGAATCTGACATGACATTCCACCTCTTGTCAAGTTGGAAGCTGTCACCTTAACCATATTTAGTCTCTAAATAGAAAACAATAACAGACACATATTTTCCTCGCCTAACAATACACAATTGTCCCATGTACCACCAGAAATGTATTAAATCTCCCCAGAATAGGGTGCAAGTCCTTGGGTAATATTCATTCTTAATCTTGATATCTTACAACTTAAATACTATAACACAAACAAAACAGCATTACGGTCCTCATTTCTGTAATTGATCATGTGGTCATAGTTTATATTTATCACTACCTTTTTCTGCTACCTATTCCATGTTTCCTTTACCCTCAGCAAGCACTTCAGCTGGCCACGGTTCTTTGCATGGTGGGGTGACCCAAACCTTCATTCCTGAAGTTTCACAGCCATCAGTAGTCCTGCTTAGATTGGGTTGTTGCAGTTTTCCATTGATTTTAATCAAAGGGCATGGTAGTACTAAAAGACACCCTAGGGGATCTCCTATATTCCAGGAAAACTCTTCTTTACCTCCATTGTGTAGTTGCAGTCCTATTTCCCCCTGATAGTCAGGGTCAGTTACCCCAGCCAGTAAAATAATCTCTTCTTGGCTTCTTGATCCAGGGGCATGAGTAGCCCAAATTGACCAGGTGGCAGTCTTAGATGCTAGTTCAATGGAATCATTGTTGTTTCTCCTGGTAGAAGCACTCCCCCTGCTGGAACTAAAACCTGTAGACCAGCAGAGCTCAAGGTCAGAGGGACAGGAAGCAAAAATTTTCCTAGTGGATCACTATGGGTAATAGTGAGTGGTGCCACTCCCATTTCCACCCCTTGTTTCCTGGACCCATGGATCCTGGCTATGGGAGAAACAGCACCATACACTGGACACTGAATCAGAGCATACGCAGCTTCCTGGAGAACATCACTCCAGCCCTGCAAGGTAGGGCTGTAATTCAGTTTTCAAAAGGCCATTCCACCATTCTATCAATTCAGCTGCTTCTGGGTGATGGGAAACATGGTAAGACCAGAAAATTCCATGAGCATGTGCCCATTTCCATACTTCATTTCCTGTGAAGTGGATTCCTTGATCAGAAGCAATGCTATCTGGAATACTATGATGATGGATAAGGCATTCTGTAAGTACATGGATGGTAGTTTTGACAGAAGCATTGCATGCAAGGAAAGCAAACACATATCCAGAGTATGTGTTCATTCTGGTTAGAACAAATTGTTGCCACTTCCATGATGGAAGTGGTCCATTGTAATCAACCTGCCACCATGTAGCCATCTGATCACCTCTGGGAATAGTGCCATATCAGGGGCTAAGTGTGGATCTCTGCTGCTGGCAGATTGGGCACTCAGCAGTGGCTGTAGCCAGGTCAGCCTGGGTGAGTGGAAGTCCACATTGCTGAACCCATGCATAACCTCTATCCCTACCACCATGACCACTTTGTTCATGAGCCCATTGGGCAATGACAGGAGTTGCTGGGCAAAGAGGCTGACTAGCATCCACAGAATGGGTCATCTTATCTGCTTGATTATTAAAACTTTCCTCTGCTGAAGTCACCCTCTGTTGTGCATTCACACGGGACACAAATATCTTCATATTTTTAGCCCACTCAGAAAGGTTTATCCACATATCTCTTCCCCAGACCTCCTTGTCACCAATTTTTCAATTATGGTCTCTCCAAGTCCCTGACCATCCAGCCAAACCATTAGCAACAGCCCATGAGTCAGTATACAGATGCACCTCTGGCCAGTTCTCCTTCCAAGCAAAATGGAACTAGGTGCACTGCTTACATGGGAATGTCAGGGTCCAAAGTCTGTAAGGCAGGCTGTGAAGCTGGTGACTCTGATGAATGGTCTGGACGAACTCCACAGGAGAGGCTTGCCAGTTGAAGCAGGAAGAAGTGACTATCTCTTCTGAATCTCCTTAAAAGCCTTCTGATGATTAGACTAAGCACCACTCATTGCAGAAGACACTCCCTTTAGCTGATTACAAATGCAATCAGCTGTGGATGCAGCCAACGTAATCATGACTTAAGTTCATGAAATGTCCTCATAGCAACAGACAGGCCAGTGCTTGCCCAACCAGACAACTGCACCACCAGGTAGCCAAATTGACACATGAATCTGACCATGACAGACACCCAGACACATGATCTGCCCTTCTGTTCCCTCACCTCAACTCCCTGTCGAACCTGGTTCCCCTGAAGCAGAACCTGCCCCACATGTTCTCCCATGGGAGCCCCCTCACCTCAGGTAGGCTCCACCAGACAGGGGGCTGCTCATCACAGCTGGAACACCACCAGTCCATCAGAGTCCCAGAAGTGCTACCAGACCCTAACTAGCCCCATACAGAACTACTGAGACCACCACTTACCTGAGTTCCCCCAGGCCTCCCCAGGCTGCAGAATCCCTGGGCAACCCCCAAGGGTCCCACCAACACTGGCTCTGTCTCATGCTGTCCTGCCTTCCCTCATCCTCCACAGCTCACACCAGGGAGCTCCAACAAGCTCTGTTACCAGGTGCTAGCTCAGGCTTAACCAGGTGGAGCCCAGTGGCCGAGAGCTAAGTGAGAGGACACCCAACCCACATTTCCTGGGTCCAAATCCTGGGTCTACTGAATGCTCACTGTGTGGATTGGGGCAACTCTCAAAAGGCCAGTCTCCTCATTTGTAAATGGAAATGATCCTACCAGCACCATTGAACTATTGGATGAACTAAGCCATAAAGCTCCCCAATGGTGTTTGGTCCCATGTCTGGTGCTATCATCTCCAGCCACTGCCTGATTCAGACCATGCCAACCTCTGCTTCCATCCATTTCCTCACCCCTTGTCACCTGCTCTCATGCAAGGAACCCTCAGGGCTTGCCTCACTGCCTTGTCCTGGTTCATTGGAAATTCCCTCAAACTCATGCTTTACAATATAAAATGGACCTGACCATCTCAACTTCCTATTCCTGTTTTATGGTTCTTATTAGCTGGTAAATCCACCCAGCATGAAGGCAACATTCCCAGATAACTGTGAGAGCTACACACCTTCAACCTGGTTACCCTGATGACACCATTTGGGAGCTCTAGAAAGAAGAGATAGAAAAGAGGTTCTGATTTAGTGGGGCTGAGGAGCAGCCTCAGATGTTTCTAATGTGTAACCAGGCTCGAGAACCTGCACTTCAAGTCAGAGGAGGGGTCACTCCTGGGAAAAATCTCCAGCGCTGCAGCAGCTGTGTGGGCCAAAGCCCCACCCAGGCAGTGCATGCCCTGAAAGGACAGGTTTGGGGTCAGAAAAAGTGGGATTTGAATCCCAATACTGTGACTTACTAATGACTTACTCACCTCTCCAAGCCTGAAGTTTTTCATCTCGGTAATGGGAGAGTAACATTCACTCATCCTGTTTGAGGAGATTGTATGAGAGGATGCCTGCCCCAGTGCTTAGAATAGAGTAATGTAAACAATATATTACTTTCTTTTCTTTTCACTTTTTTCCACAACCCACAGGGCTTTAGGCCTCCATCAGCATGAAACTGCAGGGGCTGATCCAGAGATTTGAGGTCTAAGGTCAAGATCCCTGGGACAGAGAAGTCACGCTCGATTCTCTTCATTCCAGGGCTCACTGCCTGCAGGATAAGGGCCAGTAGTCTTGTTAGCACACACTGGGACTTAACTTCGTGGGTCTGCTCCAACCCCCTCAGTTTCTGATTCCAAGGTCCACCTTCTAAGACCACCTTGCCTCTCCCCGCACTAACCCATAGTTGTCTAAAGATAGTTGCCCTATCTACTCATCTATCATCAACCCATTCATAGTTTCACACCAATCATTCTTTTCCATGCATAAATTCAAACTTTTCCTCCCATCATCTTGAACACTGTAAATCATCTTCTCAAGATGAATAAAAACCGGAAAACCTTGGAGGGAGAATTTGCATCATTCACAGACAACATTTGGTGGTTTAATGTGTCCTTTTACCTTACGTTTACCTGACTGCTCATTACTTAGGAGAGAGGATATTGACTACTCATCAGGAAGGTCTTTAAAGCTGCCTCCCCTTCACCCTTAAGCATCGAGGTGCTCAATCAAGCACCCACCTTTGAGCCTTGCCTTAGCACTGCTTTTGTGCTGGGCCTTAGAGGCCAGCCCTCCAACTTCTCCTGTCTCTGCCACTTCTCTTACCCCCTCGAACCTTCCATTAACCCCCCAGATCTGCTCCATTATCCATCATCCTCAAAACACCTTCCCTGGAATTTGTCTGCTTTCTTCCCTTCACTTTCAAACTTCTCAGAAGTACAATCTTTCTATCCACTCACTCCTCTTTCTCACTTGCTGGTCCTTCCTATCCTTTACACCAGCAAATGAAGCACTTTTCTAAAAACCCACAGAGAAATCCTCCAGTTGCCAAACCCAGTGAGTCATCCAACATTTTGGCATTTGAACTGTTGATCGTGCACACAAACTCACATGCATGAGTGCACATATTCACACGCACACGCACACGCACACATACACGCACTCTTCTTACAGCTCCTTCCTTGGTTTCCAAGATAATAAATATGCATGGTTTTATGCCACTACATTTATAATAATTTTTTACAACAGTAATAGAAACTAATGCACCCTCCCTCCTTCTTCGGGGGATCAAACAAACTACATTCTGGAGAATCCAAATTAAGACACACCTCAAGATTTCCATCACTGAAACAGAGTTTATTGCCATCCGCTCAGGTCCTCATCATCCTCATGGTCCCCACCCCCACCCTTCAATTAATACAGCATCAACCGGCAAGTGAGAAGCCAAGCCTCATCATCCACTCACCATCTACTTCACCTTCCTGCCCAATCAGTTCCTAGATGCAGCGTTGGGACTGCCTCCTGCCTCTGGTGCTGCCTCTGCACTACCTAGACCACCATCCCCTGGGTCAGAGCAACTAATAAACCAGTCACTTCCCACCTCTAAGATCTTTTGATGATTCCACAAAGAATTCAGAATACAGACCAAGCCCTAAATATGTCATCAGGCTTCTGATACCAGGTGACAAACCCCTTCCCCAACCTTGTCCCCTGAAACTCCCCACCACTTTCTCTGCATCAGCCCTGCACCCTGAGAGCATTTGCCCTCACAGACACTTCATTTGCATTTGCTACTCCTCCTTCTGGAATGTCCTTGTTTTAACTCTCCTGCTAGAATTGCACCTGCCCCTACCCCCATTCTTTAAGACTTGTGCAAGTGATCTATGGTATGGCTTTATAACCAATTTAGCAGCTTAAAACCACAGACATTTACTATCTGGGAGTTTCTGGGGGTCAGGAGTTCCAGCTCAGCCTGCCTCGGTCGTCTGCCCAGATTGTCCCACAAGGCTACAAGCAGGTGTGGGCTGGGACTGCAGTCTCATCTCAAGAAGGAACTGGGGCGGGCCACGGTGGCTCAGAGGCAAGAACGCTTGCCTGCCATGTCAGAGGACCCAGGTTCGATTCCCGGTGCCTGCCCATGTTAAAAAAAAAAAAAAAAAAAAAAGAAGGACCTGCATCCAAGGTCATGAAGTTCCTGGGTGAATTCAGGTCCCTGCAGGCTATTGACTCGAGGGCCTCCTTTTCTGGCTGGCCGTCCACTGGAGGCCATCCACAGCTCCTTGCCAATGGGCCTGTCCACAGCCAGCGAGGGGCGAGACTGATGGCAAGACAGAAGTCAGGACTCTCAGGTTGTGGCAGGCAGCCCCTGTTTGTTAAAGCCACTTCCTGTTGCAGAAGACTGGCCCCTTTAACTCGGGCCATTCCCTGTTTAAAAATCTCCCACTCCCCGAGGATGGTCAACAGACAGGATAAGAGAAGTGTCTGTGAAGCTCCCTCCCTGCTAACAGCTCATCTTCTGTAAACCCAGCTTCAGGCCCTTCCCGATTTAAACCAGCCAATCATTTACCCTGTCTTTAATAGGTCATCCTGTCTATAAAAACTGATGTTAACCTTTTGTTCAGGGCTTAGACTATCAGAGGGTACTCAGCTGAACCCTATGGCCATAGACAATAAAACCTACTTCCTAAAGATTCGGAGCCTTGGCCCTAGTTTGTTCTGCTTCTATGTAATGTTCCGTGAGGTTTGCAGCCTTGTCCCAGGTTTTGCTCAACAATGTAAAGTGATCAAGGAAGTGACATTGCTCACCTTGCCATGTTCTGTTGGTTAGATGAAAGTCTCAGGTCTTGCCCACACTTAAGGGGGCTTGGCTACCAGGTGGTAGGGGCCTTTGGGGGTCTGTCTTACAGCCCAGTACCACATCACTGGTGTCTCCCTGAGTCTGTTCAGTTCTCTGTCCCCTGTCCTGTAGCACACAGAGGGAACACTTCCTGGCCAGCATTTTCTACTCATTGATGACTGTCTCCACCACAGAGATCCTGGGCCTTCCATCTGAGCATCCCAGAGCCCGCCACGGGACTCCACATAGAGCAAGAGCTCAGCAAGGCAGATGTGACAAACATTCCTGCCCAGGCATGATATCCCTTCTATGTTTACTACGTCAGAAGTATACAAATTTATACTCTTTACAGCTTTCTTCTTCTCATAAAAAAAAAAATGCTTGTAGATTTGACAATCCAATCAAACAGTTATTCTATTTAAAACTGAAACCACGACTTAGGATTTATCAGTAGCTGGTGTCAGCCTAAACTAGCTCATATACTAAAAACTTTTTGGCTGTTCCTTCCATTGAGATTTTTAGCCAAGGGGAGAAAGGAAATAACATTTGTTGAGGGTATGTACAAGCACATCAAATCCTCATAAACTCTCTGTAAAATAAACATTATTATCTCTGTTTCACAGGCAAGAAGGCTGAAGCTCAGTTTAAGTAACTTGTTCTTGATTGGAGACCATTTAAATTTTGGCCTGGATGACTCCATCTTTCCATACGACTCCTGCTCAGCAGCCTGGACAAGGGTTCAAGGTCAGAGCTCACACCCAGGCAAACCCATGAACAATCATGGCATTTGGCTCCAGAAGCTAGGCCTGGGAGTTGGGGAGGAGGTAACTGGAGCCCAAATATCAGAGAGGACAGGAAAGATGCTGGCATGAGAATCCAGAGCAAAAATAAGGGGTCTATGTGTGATTGCAAAAACCTTGTGACTTATGCTCCTTTTATTCAGGGTATGGGCAGATGAGTAAAAAATAAGGATGAAGGGTGGATAAATAATGAGGGGGGATTGATAGGTGGATTGAAATGCTGGTGGTTGGTGAGAGGGATGGGTGGGGGTATGGGATATATGAGTTTTTTATTTTCTCTTTTTGTTTCTTTTTCTGGAGTGATGCAAGTGTTCTGAAGGTGATCATAGTGAATGCTCAGCTGTGCGGTGATGTTGGGGCCATTAATTGTACACTGCAGATGGACTGTATGTGTATTAAGATTTCTCAATAAAATATTTAAACAGAATCAAGGGTCTGGAAAAAACTAAGTCACCTCAAAAACAGTTTGTAAGAACCTGAAATACCCTCTAATAGTCTAGCTGCCAAATCAATTCTACTCTGACCAAAATAAAATTAGTTTGAAAAGCAGACTACATTGACCATTTTGCCATAAAGGTGGTCTCTGCCCTCACAAAGGTCTCACTCATTACATGCAAAATCCCAGACATGACTGATTTACACTGTTCAGGATCCCAGTCACTACCATCCAAAAGCTAGCAATAAATTCAGGGGAAGCACCAGGCACAGCGCTTCATCTCTGTCAGTGGAGATTGCACAGGTGCTATTGCATGAAGGCTCTTGTGATCATTCTGGGTGGCAGAAGAAGGCAAGGGAGCTGACAAAAGTAATAGTATTTACCTAACCCTCTGTCTTTACATTTATCTGAGAAGAATTGAATGTTTACCACTGTCAATGGAGAAATCACAATTTTATGTAAAATGCCTTCTGGTGTAACTAGTTCGTTTTAACGTTCCTTCATTTCAATAGGGAATGAATACATCACATTCCTACTTTTCCTTCCTCTCTTCTGCACACAGACTTCCACCTTCTGTGGGTCTCCTCTCTTAATAAAGCAGTGTGATCTACAAACACGCTCTTCAAAGACCCACTAACAGGCTGGATGACACTAGAAAGTTTATTTAGTTTCCTCTGGGCTCTGTAAAATTAGACAGTGGGAAAGAATAGATGGTCTCAGGGTTTCTTTTTTCTCCTGAGAGCAAGTAAATTGAAAAATCTTTTTAATAAGCTCATTTTACAATTTCTAAATGTGACTATTACTAACTTGCAGTAAGTTAACTCCCTCTGGGCAAGTACTTGAAAAAAACAAGCATAATACACACTCCAGGATGGGAGAAATAAACAAGCCAGCCCTTACTTCAGAAATGCCATATTACTGGGAATAATTGGATAGTCCTTTTCCAAGAATTAATAAAACAGATTTGTTTGAGTTCTCAGAAATGGTTCCATTTGACAAGCCCCAGAACCTTCTCTACTGGAGAGCTCTGGAGGCTGCACACAACAGCACTCATTCTAAGAGAGAAGACCTATTATGAGAACAACTCATACTGGGAGTGGGAGAGGACCCAGTACAGTTTATAGCATGTAGTAAACCCTCAAAGTGTTACTTACCCAAGAGACTCAGTCACAGTGACTGAGCCATTATTTTTCTTTCCTTATGGAGAATTGCAGGCTTGGGGGAGGGTGCCCTCCATCCTTTCTCCACAGACCCCAGAAACCAGAGTTCTGGAAATGCTCACATAAAGGTTGAGCATGCTGACCCTAGACTCTTGGAAGGGAACCCTGGTCAGTGTCCATGGCCCAGGGGTGGCTGAGTCTCTGGCTATTCTGACCCTGACAGACCCTGAGCTGCACAGGCATCCAAGTCTGGTATCCATACCAGCTAGAGATGAAGGAGCCTTCAGGTCAGAATGGGACATCTCTGGGTCTATGATGACTTGATTTACTGGGAAGTGCATGGCAGGGATGGGGGGTGGTTCCCCAATGTCAAAGTTAGAAGTTTCTCCCCTCATTCTGAAGGCTTAGAAAACCACCTGTTCACCCCAGCACAATCCTAGACCAAAGAACATGCTAGACAGATTACCCATGAGTTTAATTAAGGGCTTAATGGAAGCTCTTCTCAATAATGGCCAGTTGGGATATGAAGATCTTCATTCCAACCAAAGTCAAGAAAGGAAAAAGATAGAGGGGTGTGCCCAGGGGACAACAATCTTGGGAAATTTGGTTACAATGGAATTTCAGCAGACTCTCGTGAGATTTGGTTATTAGGGGAGGGGACTTTACATTATTTGACTTTTTACATTAGCCCATCATGTAAGTGGTTATGCGCAGTGACTTGCTCTCATAATGGATGAGGAGGCAAGGCCTGACATTGAACTCATTAACAGTATAAGAGACAACAGAACATTAGGAGTTCCCCATACAGAGGTAACAAATTCCACAAAGTGAGGCTGCCATGGCCAAGGAAGGGAATTAAGCCAGTCTACCGATCATTGATGAAACCTGTGATTTCATTTCCGAATGAGAAGTTTCTCTTCCAGATTTACCAATGTGCTGAATTCTGCCAGGTCAGCAGGATGTTCTATGCAGTCCAATCCACAGGGGTCGCAGTCCAAGACAGGCCAGTGACACCAACAGTGGTAATTCTGTGCAGTCAGCATTGAGATCTATTGTGCATGTAGGTTACTGCAGAAGCCTATTGCAGGAAGATATTTTCTACAATGCTAAGGGCAAAAAGAATGTAAGATAAATTTCCTTTAGTAGACAGACAGACACCATACCTTTTCCCTCTGCAATTGCAGGGAGATTTCTGGACTCAAATTCACAGTTAGCCTGGAGAGAATAAATGTCCACAGAGTTATATATATTGTGCCTTGGAATATAGAGGACAGAGGGGAAGGTGATTATATATACAACTTTTGGTATTTTGTGTATAAACTGTGGTCTAATGATTAAATTTTGGATGACCCCAATACCCAAAAGACCTAGGATTCCCAACCAACATGGCTGCATTGACTGCAGCCAATCAATCTTATTTTCCCCAACTTCTAATGCTTGCAGCACAGTCAAGAGCATGTTGTTTTCATTACCTCATTCTGGCTGTGGCACTGCTGTTCCTTTTTCCTGAATTCACAGCACCTACATGGGCACCACTGTTACCAGGTCATCAGAGGCAGGAGCAGCTGTTCAAGGTGCAAATTGAGGCTGGCAAGGGCTGGATATGGTCAGCCTGTCCGCTGCTGCAGAGATTGCTTATCATCTTTTAATTGCTCTTTTAAAAGCCCATTCATCCCTTCATTGAAGTCCACGGCTGTGGGGTTGTAAGGCAAATGAAATGTCCATAATATGTCATGTTTAGTAGCCCAGGCTTGTGTTAGTTGTCTGGTAAAAGAAGTCCCCCATCACTGTTCACACATGTGGGGACACCCAAGAATGCACTGAGTTTTCCTAAGCTGCATATTGTAACTCTTTGGTTAGCTTTCCCTATTGGAAAGGGCAGCAATAGTCCAGTGGCCATGTCTATGGCTGCATATGTACCTCCAGATAAGGAAAAGGGGCTAAATATAATCTGCCTGCCACCTGCTGACCAGAATCTGTTGGTAGCTGACCTGAAGCATCCTTGGGCCTTGCAGTGAACAGGAGGGACAGGTGTCACAATTTCTTTCAGTTGTTGTCTGGTGATGGGCAGCTGGAATTGCTGTGCCAGTCTCCGCAGAGTCTGGAATCCTTGGTTTCTTGTTTTTCTACGCAACCATCCAGTAGCCTCATGGGATGTTACAAATTTTTGCTAAAGCATCTGCTTCAATATTGTCAGATAAAGAATCAGTGATATGGGCAGAGATGTGAAATACAGTTGCCATTTGCTTGTGACAGGTAGCCCAGATGTCTTCCCACACCTCTTTCCCCATAAGGGTCACCCATTGCTATTGCTTCCATGTGGTCGTCCTCACTGCCAGGCCCTAGAACACTGCTCAGTTGTCAGCACAAATAATTAATGCATCTCCTGGTTCATGAATAATGACCATCCATACAGCCCTTAATACAGCCCATTTGCTGCTTTGCATAGTCCCAGTTTCCCACCATATAGCATCTCTTCTAGGTTGCACAGCTACTGCCATCCAGGTGGCTGGCTGCCCTTGTGCTGATCCATGAGTGTACCAAGAGGAACTATGTATACTTTCACATCCCTCAATGGTGGGCACAGAGACAGCCACCTGGAGAGAATCAGCAGGGAGGGTCAAACACTGTTCTTCCATAAAGGAAACTGGTCTCAAGATATCATGCATTTCTGCACTCAAGAGGCTGTTGTTGAAAATGCTGTGCTGCAGCAGATAAGCCTTACATTTCATTAATGTGCTCAATTGTGCACTGTCAGAGTGAGGCTTAGTGACAGTGTCCTATATCCACACTGGTATGGGGATGGCTGTTCTTAATTTCACAGAACATTTCTGAGTTAGTCCTTCAACTTATAGTAAGGCAATATGGGCAGCACACAGCTGTTTTCCTAAGGGACTATATCACAGATGGGCTTTCTTCAAATGTTTTGCCTGTATATACCCAAAGCCAATATTTGTGCTGCCCATATCTAATTCACAAGGCATAGCTATGTCCATCCCCCACAAAATCTGAGCCAGTGCCATGGCCCATCTGGCTTTTACAAAAGCAGCCTGCTGGGAGGTATCCCATTTCCAGGAGTAATTTTTCCTAATCAAAACATACACAGGTTTTATTTAACATTTGGGCTGAGGGAGGAATGAAAGGTTTCCAATGTTGCACAAAACCAGGGAAAAGGCTACAAGCCTCCAGGAACATTACACGGAAACAGAACAAACTGGGGTGAGGCTCTGAAGTTTCAGGAAGTAAGTTTTTATTCATCCATGGCCATAGGGCTCAGCCAAGTAGCCTCTGCAAGTCTGAGCCCCGAACAAAAGGTTAACTAACATCAGTTTTTGTAGACAGAGTGGCATGCTAAAGACAAGGTAAATGACTGGCTGGTTTAAATCAGGAATGGAGTAAAGCTGGGTTTACAGAAGCAGATGAGTGGTTAGGGGAGGGGTTTCTTAACAGGAATTTGTCTTGTCTTGCCTATGTGCAGTTTTACCCATTCTTGGGGAAAGCATCCTATTTATATGTAGTTCTGACTGCTCAGAGGAATTTAGAGAATTTTTAAAGAGGAGGTAATTTAAATGTGCAAAGAGAGGTGAGGGTCCTGCCTGCTGCAAGGGACCTGCTTACTACAATTCCCCCCTTTGATGCTTACCCCAACTTAGAAGAAGGGGTTATAGCATCACCTATATTTTGTCCTTTTCTTGTTGCAGGTTTTGGTAAGTTCTGATTTGAGCTGGGCATGGGAAACAAGGTAGCCATGTAGGGTTTAGGCCCCTGCAAGGTTGGAGGGGGTGAGGGTCTGTGCCCCACCTCTGTTGGCCCCAAGTTTTTTCCTGATGTCCCTTTTGCAATTGTGCCTGCCTTAGGTTGTTCCTTCCTTGAGGAATCTTACCCATGTTTGGCTAACCAGCCATCCTCCAGGGCCAAGCAGAGTGATTGAGGTGTGCAAATGAGGGAGGGGCAATGCCCCCCAAACTGTCTCTTTGACAGCCTATGCCCCCTGACCTCCACATGCCTTGGGATTCCCTCACCTGCTGGCAGGGACCTGGCTCTGGTCACAAGTTTTGGGGAACCCAGGTTTTTCTTCCTTCAGTGAGGACTCAGCTCATAGCTTTGAGAAAGAGACTAACTGCATGGCACCAGCTCCCAGCAGGCCTCCACCTCAGCCCAGCCAAGAGCTCCCTCTGATCTCGTATGCATTGCACTACCAGAAGGACTGAACTGGGAAAGGTGTCAGATTCAGTGGTGGTAAATCTGTATATGTGTTGAAGGTCAGGTGGAATTGGGAACTGTTTCCCTTTCTAGGCATTATGGTGATAGCCTTGCCACCCTAGAGTAGCAAAAACAGCACTACTGAACCTGGCGAGGTGGGATTCCAGCATACCGGCAGACTTTACTTTAGGGTGCATACAGAATAATGCAGGTCTGAGAACTGCCCCGGCATGAATATTGGTTATAGTTCTCATCTTTTTCCCAATATAGGTGGTCTTGAGGTATGCCTGGCATGTGTCATTCCCCTTGGAAGGGCTATGGTCATGCCAAGCAGAAATAGAGGAATGAGGCAAATGGTGCTGGCTATGGGGAGAGCCACCACATGAAAGTACAATTAATCTGAAGAAAGGAACGGAGACACACTCTGGGCAGCAGTTAGGAAGGGGAAAGTTACCTGGGTAAGAGGGATCCACCAAATTAGAGTAAATGGTTTTTGGGAAGAACTCCAGGAGACCTATTTCTAGAAGGGCTAAAACTGCTGAACAAAAGACAAACACAAAGAGCAAAAGAAGACAATTACCCCACAGACCCAGCAGGCCGGGATGCCTATGCACCGATTCCTCAATCTTCGGCCATGCATCGATCAGTCAGCTTCCGGGGTGACTGACACAGGGCCCGGAGGTCTCCTCAGGCTTCAGCCCTGTGTTGACTCGCTGCTTCCGGTGAGCTAGACCCAGGCAACAATGGTCATTCAGGCTTCAGTCGCGGGCTGGTCAGCTGATGTCGGCTGCGATGGAAAAGGCGCAGTGGCTCCCGGAGAGTGACATGCGTTGGGTGCTCAGGGTCAGGGCTGCACCAGGGGCCGTCTGCGGTGGCCCTTTTGACTTGAGAGTGGTGAATCCACAGGATGATCTCCGCGATCCTGACAGCTGTTGGGGTTACTAAAACCACACGGTTAGGACCTCTCCATTGAGGCTGGAGGGAGCCTTATTTCTTTTTCTCGAGTCTTTTACCCACACCAAGTCCCCTGGCTTAAATTCACGTAAGGGAGGGGAGATGCTAAAGGGTTAGGGTACTGCTTCCAAAACCTTTCCTTTTAGTTCACCTAAAACTTTTCCTAACTTCGACCATAATTTCCTTTTCCACAAACCTTCAGCAACTTACTATATTTGTTCAGGCTTTGTCTTACATTTTTCTCATTTTGTAACAGCCACTTCATCTTAGGACAAAACTACTTTCTTTTTCCTTTTAGTAAAAACACATCCTTTATATTTTTCATACTTAGGTCATTACTTCAAACAAACATTTCATCATATACAATTACCATCAAAATCAAATTTGTCAGAATAATGTTAAATACTTGAAATGCTTTAGTCAATGCATATTTGAAACATAAATATGCAATTTTTTAATAAGAATTAATGGCACATATCAAGACCTTTTCAAAAAAAAAACTGTAAGGATAAAATTTGCAAGCAAGGAGTTTTTCAATATTAACCAGCTTCCCCAATTAAAAAATATGAAACATAAAACCAAAGAGGAGCCACAAATTTGGATTCAAAGACAATGTTGGGGTTTAACCTAATCACTTTGTCTGAAAGAAGGGGATTAAATGAGAGTACAGAGGTGCCAAGGGAGCTGGATACAGGTTTTCTGCCTTGCCAGGAATAGGAGCACTATTCACTTTATGATTATAACTTGGTTTATATTTTTCTTCATACATTCTCTTTATCTCATTATTTAACAAAATGTTAATTTTTTTTGGTTGACCCCAGCTTCCCACAGAACTTGGAACATGTCTCTGCAGGAAATCCTGTTATTCCCCAATCTTGTATTGGGGAACCATTTCCCACTATATCTTTTGGCCTTTCCTTACCCTGTATTGCAGTCTCCCATGTCTCCCAGCTCTGCCACTTTATTTAAGACACTGTTAAGTGGATTTTGCCTGTTTTTCCTAATAATAAAGTCATTATCAAGTGCTTAAATGCTGGAGGTGCTGCCTTAATGACAGCATTTCTCTGTGAAGCATTGACAGGAAGAGGTGGTGTGTGTCAGCCTCTCCCAATACAATTGCTGACTTCATAACTTCCTTTTTTAATTTCTGCATAGCATCCCACAAAGTGTACCAGGGTCAATTATTTTGTGTCCACACAGTGTCAGCAGGGCATTGCTTATTACAGCTTTGTGCACCAATGCCAACAAGTTAGAACATTTTACAGTCTGCAGACTAAAATCCCGAAAAGCAGTCTGTATAAAGGGATTCATGCTAATTCCTATAAGTTTCATGCAATCAGCATAGTCCAGCCCCACTCCTGCAGCCCCTGCATCAGCAATTCTGACCATCCAGGTAATAATGTCTCATCAGTTTTCTGAGTAAAATGCCTAAGAATGTCAGTTATTTTTTGTTCTTTTATAGTGGTTTTGGAAGTAATTTTATTGCCCAGTTTCTTTCCTTTTGCCTTTGTATTGGATGAGTTCCTATTTCTGGAGGATATTTACTGTTTCTTTCTGACAAACTTTCTTATCTAAAATATTCCCATCTTTTTCATCATCTGCCTCATCCCACACATCACCATCCCACTTATCAGGGTCCCAATCAGCAATGGCAGTGGCTAGTACCATATGTACTTTCCCTTTGTTTACTTTACCATGGACTGTGGCCCTCTCAGCTACTGAATGATAACTAAACACTTGATTTTACAAAACAAAATTTTGATTCTGCAGCATGGGCAGTTTTTCCTGTAATTATGCTAATTCCTTTTCATAATTCATTTTTTTTAGAGATTGCCCAATCTTTTTTTTTTTTAAATTTGCATATGGGCAGGAGGCACCAGGGATCGAACTCCAGACCTCCAGCATGGCAGGTCGGAGCTCTGCCTGCTGAGCCACGGCAGCCGCCCTGACCAATCTTTTTATTCACACATTTTCTCTATATTCCATTAACACGGCCCATCCTCTCCTTCACGCTCCAACCGTTTCTTTCCCTTTTTCTAATGGAATGTTTTCTAGACACAGAGCAACCTGAACAGGCTTTCTCATTTTAATTCTATTCCACCAATATTCACAGGGTCCTGTGTATTTTGCCCATTCCTTTGCAAGTGAGGAGCAAGGTAAATCACCCCATCCTGAGATTTCTTGTTTTTTTTACTTTGAGCTTAGGGGATTTTTTCAAAAATGACATTATTTCCTAATGTATGTCCAAAGCTTATGACCCACTATTAATCTATTTCAAGTAAATCTTGAAGAGGGCTTACTGACTTAAAAATTCCCAAATGTCTTATAGTATTAGAAAGTACAAATCAGGGAGACAAAACATTCAAATCCAAAACATTCTGCATACAATATGACAAGAAACCGGCAACTTCAAATTTATCAAGAATGGTCCTAATAAGGCCTTACAATATTCAGAAGAACATAGTCCATATTTTCTGTACAGATTTTCTAAAGCTTTTCTTAGTGACCATTACCATTATGAAGTCATGCTGAAATGCGAATCCTGCTCACAGCACCAATTTTGTCACACAAAAGGCAATGTGTTATTTGTGGCCATTTGATCTATAGGTTTGGATTTGTGGACAACACAAACTTCAGTGATATAAAAACAGATTTTATTATGAAAGTAATTAAAGGGAATAATTAAAAGATAGTAATTAAAAGAGTCTTCACAAGCAAAGCATAGTTACATCACCAGATCAGGTGGCACCAACACCTGACGAGAAGTGCTGGAGAGTTTCAGAAGCAGCATTTCAACTCTTATTAGTAAAAATCCACAAAAATCTTGGGGGCAGCGTTCAGAGTCTCCTTAGTTAAGATCCATAGCAGAGCAGAAGATTCTGATGAGGTGCTCTCCCTCTCTCATAAGGTTCTTTTCTCTCCCTTCTTCTTTTTCTAAGTTTCTCCTTTTTCTTTCTCTAACTGCTTGCATGCAGATTTTTTTTAATGATATCTTTACATAACAGTGGCCAAATTCTTATTAGCTTATGTGACTGGGCCCAGGTTGGTCCTCTGGGAACTGGCTAGGGACCAAGAAGAGCTTCCTGGGACCTAGACATCCTTATTAAAGTACACCTCCTTCTGGGAGGATAGCCAGTCCTCCCAGCTACAGCACACATTTCAACTGTTTCTTACCAAGGTCACACAATGGCAACATCAGTTGTACAGGACAGACTCTCTTAATGAGATAAATTTTAAAACTCCTACACAGATGTTCTCCTCTTACTCTGAGATGTGAACATTTTAATGTATAAGGCAGAGTAATGATAAGGCATAATGTAAGAGAATTTCTTTTTATCCTCCCCAAAAGTGGTCCACTTTGATTCACAAAGTTTCCTAGGTTGGCTAGGGGTCAGCTTGACTCCCAGTCATCAGTAAGAGCTTTCCTAACGTTAGACGTCCTGTACCGCAACCGTGTCTCACTGACTTCCCCTCCCATATCGGTGGCGCCAATGATTGTTGGAGAAGTTTATAACAAACAGCAAGGGGGTTGTCGCTTTGTTCAGTCTGGCCGCTCCCCTAATGGGGACGTTGGGTGCCTCTTGGCTTTGGTGGTCCAGTATAAACCCCCAACGCCCCCTCTTTTGGGGTTGCCCACCCTGAGCTATATGAGCATCACCATGAACTTACAGAATCTGAACTCACTCGCAGCCTGGTCCTGTGGACCAGGACTTCCTTTCATTCACACACACACACACACACACACACACACACACACTCCAGCATCCTTCCTGTACCTCCCTTCCCAGAACCAGACCTGAAGACTTCTATTTCCCCTCCAACTGGAGACCAGTACTCGGAGAGTCTATGGGAGGTGAGCAGGCCCCCCTTCCACTCAGGCTCCCCTAGCCTTTTACCAGTGGGCTGAAACTGATGCACCCAGGCACTTATAAGTCAGACAGGCAGTGCTCCTAGAAACCTGGTTCCGGAAACTGTCCCAGATCCATTGCCACTCCTGTGGTGACAGGCCCCCTGCCTGGGGAGGTCAGGAATCTGAAAGACAGGGGAAAGCCCCATTGCCAACACTGGATTCTGTCAGGTCTCCAGTCCAAGCAACACCACCTCCATAGGCAAGGGAGGTGAAAATATCACCAGCCTCTTGATCCCAGACTAGCCCCCAGAAATGTCACGTGAAACCAGGGACAAGGCTGCAAGCCTCCAGGGAACATTACATGAAAACAGAATAAACAGGGACCGAGGCTCTGAAGTTTCAGAAGTAGGTTTTTATTCATCCATGGCCATAGGGCTCAGCTGAGTGGCTTCTGAAAGTCTGAGCCCCAAATGAAAGGTTAACATCAGTTTTTATAGATAGGATGACATGTTAAAGACAAGGTAAATGATTGGCTGATTTAAATTGGGAAGGGTGCGAAGTTGGGTTTACAGAATGGGATGAGAGGTTAGGGGAAGGGTTTCTTTACAGGAATTTGTCTTATCTTGCCTGCATGCAGTTTTACCCATTCTTGGGGCAAGCATCCTGTTTGCATGTAGTTCTGACTGCTCAGAGGAATTTGGGGAATTTTTAAGAGGAAGTAGTTTAAATGTGCAAGGAGGGGTGAGGGGCCTGCCTGCTGGAAGGGGCCTGCTTGCTACACCAATACCCCAACAATCCCAAGAAAGCCATTAGTTGTTTTGGCATATGTGGCATAGGAAAACATTATACCTTATTAATTACTATAAAAAGAATATATTTTGCCTTTCCCAATCATACAATACTGTAACCGAGAAATTAGGATGTATGGGATAATTTTAATTACTGAATTATCACATAAATGTTCTTTTTGCATTTGAGATTTTGGAACAGACAAAAGGAAGCACTGGGAAACACTGAACTATAATTAAATAGTTTTGGACATGGTGGGGAGGGATATAAAAAACCCTTATCTTTTACCTGGTGCCTGAGGGGCTATGAGAACTATAACGCCCCTTGGCTGGTTCTTCTCTAACAGGCCTCAGTGCTAAGGAAAACAGTAACTAACTAGCCTCAGTCCCTTTCATTTTTAAATTATATCTTCTGGGCTTTTTCACAGAAAGATAGATAGCGCTGCCTTTTTATGTTAACCTATGCTAGCAGTGTTTTCTTTTTGGCTCCACTGAGCTCTGCCATTTGGCCCTGCTAGGCTCTGCTATTGAAAGATAGATAGCTCCTTTCAATTTATGTTAACAATGTTTTCTCTTCACCTTTGAATTTACTATTAGCACTATTTTCTTGTAAATGACCTCATCTCCCTGTGCTAGAAACCTTAAAAACCTCGAGTCTCCTTTGTTTGGGGAGACAGATTTTGGGCCATTAGGCTGTCTGGTCTCCTACTATACATTTCTCACTTTGAAGTCCCAGTGTCTCAAGAATTGGTTAGTGAGTGCATTGGGCAGAAGAATCCACAGCCTTTGTCCAGTATCAATACCCAAGAATTTGACAGGGCAGTCAAAGCATTGCAGTTCACTGTGATCAATTGTCCATCCTCAGCTGTTAAGATGAAATAACAGTGAGACTGAGGATTTTTTAGTTCTGGAAGAAAGTTACTAGTTAACATGACATCATTAATATAATCAAATAGAGTCACATTTTTCCACTTAGACAAATCTTTTGCTATTAGTCCACAATAGATGGTCAGACTATGTGAGTAGGCTTGTGAGAGCACAATGAAAATCCTTTTTTATCCTTCCCAGGTGAAGGTGAGGATGGTTGACTGTCCCTATTTAAGGGAATAATAAAGAATTGAGTGTTAATTCCTGGTAGTAAACAAGCAATCTTTGGAAACTCAGCATACAAAGGTGGTGTCACTCTACCCTTTGCCTCTCAAATTTCTTCTTTTTACTCCTTTTTATCATCAGATAAAGAATCTATGGGATCCCAGTCAGGGGCAGTCAGGATATGTCTCTCATGTCCCTTGGAAAGCCTACATCCTCTTACCTAGCACACTGACATGCTAATATTTCTAAACCCTATCTACAAGGCATAGCCTCTATTTCAATACATTCTCCAAATGTGCTGGTGACTCTGTCTTTCTGAAGCAGTGGCCCTCACAGACTTGCAGTTTTCTCTATTCTCCTCAAGACAGTTGTCATAGTTTGCCATAATGGCCAACTGACTGCAGAGCTGTAAAACAAGTGGATGACCCTTCCCAGACCAAAGAAGCAGGGATTACCCTCACAGAATCCCTCTTCCCCAGACTCATGCTCTCTATAGCCAGTGGCTCTTTGGTCTCCTGGCTGGTTCATTAAATGTCCCATCCCAGCACAACCCCAAAACCAAAGAACACACTAGACAGAAGATTACCCATGCATTTAATTAGGGGCTTGCAGGTAGGAAGAAGATCTTCCCAATGGTGGCCAGTTGGAATATGAAAGTCTGCACTCCAACCAAAGCCAAGAGGGAAAAAAGATAGAGGGGCATGCCCAGGGAACAGAACAGTCTTGTGAGATTTGGTTACAATGGAGTTTCAGCAGATTCTCATGAGATTTGGTTACTAGGGTAGGGGGTTTTACATTCTTTGAACTTTTACATCTGTTCCCGGTCATATAAGTGGCTGTGTTCAGTGACTTGCTCTCAAACTGCAGGAGAGAGTGGGCCCAGGCCCTGGATACTTTCACTGCCCCCAGACCTTGCTATGAGTGTAAAAGGGCTCAGAGACTCCTGGGAGTCAGGCTTTCTAGCTCCATCACTTACTAGCTAAAGAAATTGACAAAGTTACTTCATGCTTCAGATTCTTCACCTATCAAATGGGAATCACTGGATGGGTTAAGGATCAAATAATTTAGTACAGGTGAATTTCAATGCACATTAGCTGATGCTTGGTGCAGCTGCCAAGAGGAATCTTCTGGAAGAAAGAATCTCTGGGGCACAGATAAAATGAGAATGAAACAGAGTTTTCCATTGGATGAAAAAACATAGCCTCCTATGCAAAAATGTAGCCATTAGGAAAATGCCCCAATCCCCTCTGGGGGTGGGTAAAACTGATTTTATACCTTAATTATAAAGTTCAGATAAAGAAAGAACTTATAGCCATCCAGGCTTGGCACATATTTGCTAAGTGAATATTTGCTAACCAGAAGAGCTAATTAATTTATTTCTTTAACAAGGAGATTAAATAGTCAACAAATATTTCTTAATCATATAAATGAGGTCAATGAGCATTTGGTGTTCATGCTATGCATTTGGAGGGAATTAAAAATAGAGAGGTAGAAATAACTTGCAATCTAGTTGGAAAAGAAGTTAAAATATAACTCACAACCAGAGGTTGTATGGAAGCAGACACTGGAGGATTGTAGTTTATTCTCCAACACTCCAAGTACACAAATAATGGTTCAAAATAACATAGATACATTTGTCCTTTGGACTGAAGTTGCAAGTTGGCAGAGTGAGGGAGACAGTGTGGTAGAGGAGAAGAATCTACAGCCAGGCTCAAATGCAGAAGTGGAAATGGCAGAGGCAGCTAGACATTTAACTGGCATCAGAAAAGTTCCTTGCATGACACAGGACCAGAGCCAGCACATCAGGAGAAACCAAGGCTAAAAGAAGAATAGGAGATGAGGACATCAACAGCACTGCTGGGAAGGGCTATGCCTCAATAAAGTGGTGCTCTGGGAAAGCAGGAGAGCAGGAAGCAGGCATTCAACAGCATCACTGCTGCTCAGTCACCTCCAGGCTGGGAGACAAAAGCTGCCAGTGTTAGAGGTGATTCTGGACCAAACGGAAGCAGCCACACAACCACTTCCAGAGAGAGTTAAGTGTAAGAAAAAGGAGTACAAAAATCTCCCACTCAGGATAAGTCTGCTAATCAAAACTCCAAAACACAGGAGAAAAAGGTTGAAGAGAAACACAGCCGACAAATACAACAGTGGAGATATAAATTTGTTACTGACAAAACACAAACTGAAAACCTCAAAATGACTTTAAAATAAGAATATTTAAGGCCTTCAAGTAAATTAATAAACAAGACCAAAAATATGATTAAAGTAGGAAATTATGGTTAAGATCAGTTGCACATAGAAAACAAATTAGAAATTCTGGGAATGAAAATCAGAATCATCACAATAAATAGCTCAACAGAGAAGAATATCTATATCAGATTCAATAAAATAAAGAATTAAAGTTTACATAAAGGCAACAAACAATCCAATGTTGGCAGAAGTTATGAAAGAAGTGGCCTGGCCCAGCCTAGGGTTCCTAAAAGAAAGTCACCTAAAACCAAATGAATTGCAGGTATCAATTCCAGAATGCTGGAATTTTTTTTTTTTTTTGCAACAAAATCCTGTAAGTTCAAATGGCAATGAAACCCTTTAAATTAAAGAAAGAAAACATACACCAAAAACTGTTGGATAACGAATACCTAGAATACCTTGTACGTGATATCTCCTCAACCAGCTCCCTCACCTTGTCCATGGGTCTGTCCTACACCTCACATTCAGCCACCAGCACTAAAATTGTGCTGTTATAATAAACTTCAGAAGAAACCTTCTGCTACTGTGTGTGGCAATATTAGACAACGATAGAATCTTGAAATCCAACATGATGTTAAAACTTTGTCCATCTCCTGAACATGCGTGTTCAAAAATAAAAAGGAAAGTAAATTTGGAGCAAATCTTTTTTTAAAGCCTGTTAAATATTATATGTCAAAGGCCAATCATTTGTAAAAATTCAAGCCAGAGCAATTGTGGTGCGATGAGCAGTGTTGCCCAGCTCTGCCCCTGAGCTCTCACTCTGGACCACAAGCAGCTGGGACCTGGGACTCAGGTCCAGACAGAGGTGGCTGCAGTCAAGCTCAGCTTCCCATGGAGCCTGTGGCTTCCTCCTGCCAGCAGGGGCATTGCCAGTCCTCAGGGACTCCAAGCTAGTCATCCAGACAGCGCCTGCAAACAGCTGTCACCCCACCCCACCCCCTGCCTGGTTAGCAGGACATCGAGCTTGCCCTATGAAAAGACAGAATAAAAAGGGCAAAGTCAGTCCACTGAAAGCAAACCCAGAAGGGACCCCGTGAAGTTCCACCTCCCTGGGGGGAGGGGGAGGGTTGTAAGTGCCTTTTATTTTCTGCCTGACCTCGGGTCAAGTTGTCCCTTCTGCAGTCAAGCTTGTTTCCTGATCAATATCATGTGTCCCACCACCACCCTGGTATGTGATCTCAGGTTATTTGGCACTTGGCCCTCCGCAATGTCAGTGTTGACCGCTGCACTTAGGGACAATGAGTGGGACACTAAATCCCTGATTGCTGATTTCTGAACTAAAAGCACCCTCTCTTGATTGATATAAGAATGAAAACAGTCCTTGATAAGAATGTGAATGATCTGAAATTCTCTATAGCATAAGTATTACAAGCTTATCTCCTGCCTTCTCTCATCTGTCAGCAGGCCTGATTTAAGAATATATTGAAATTTAAAATGTCTTGGCCCCTCACCTCTAACACTGGCAGCTTAATAAAATATTGACTATTAATAAGTAGGCAAAAAATATGACTCCATTGTTCTGCTATTTCTTTTTTGCTTATTGTTAAATAGAACTTACATGCAAAAGCTCATAACAGAATGGCAGTTTAAAGAACAACTATAAAGCAAACTACTCTAACTACCACCCAGGACAGACAATAGTAAGTAATGCCCCCAAACCACTACTCCATTCTTCCCCATGGAGGACACCCTTGTAAGAATTTTTGTGATTAGAGTTTCCTCACATCTTTATCATCTTACCACCTCTACACCACATATCCCTAAAAAAAAAAAAGAAAGAAAGAAAGAAAAAAAGAAAAAACATGCTTGGATTTTGCCTGATTTTGAAATTGATGTTAATGGAGTCACATCCCATGATTTTTGTGCATGTGTGTCTTCATATTTGTCTTACTAGTTTCACTCAATATTGTTTGTGAGATTCATCCAAGTGGTTCATTCATTTTCCTAGCTATGTAAGATTTCACTGGACACATGTGTGAATGAGCTTGCTTTGTCCTAGGCAAGGGTATGTTCACCTACAATGAATAATGCCAAACTATTTTTACAAAATAGTTGCTGTCTTAGTTTCCTGGCTGTTATGACAAATACCATAATTCTTCTTGTTTTAAACAAGAATTTATTGCCTGTCCCCATGGACCCCAAGTTTGTCATCCAGACAACGCCACAAGTAGCTGGCATTCACACCGGATCTGTGGGACATCAAGCTTGCCCTATAAAAAGGTAGAACAAAAAGAGCGGAGTCCAGCCACTAAAAACAAACCCAGGGCTCTGCCTGTCCAAGGGGAAGGATGAGGGTTATAAGCGTTTCTGGTTTGGAAGGCCAGAAGTCCAAAATCAAGGTGTCCACAAGGCCACACTTTCCCCTGAAGTCTGTAGTGTTCTGGTGCTGGCTTGCTGCAATCCTGGGGGTTCCTTGGCCTGCATCTCTGATTTCCATCACCTGGCCATCTCTCTCTCCTTGCATCTGTTCTTCTGGCTTCTTGCCCCTGTGTGGACTTCTCAGATATCTGGCTTTTGATTTAATCTCTTTATGAGGCCTCAAGTGATATGAATTACCTGATTCAGTTGGCCACAATTTAGCTAATAATAACATCTTCAAAAGGTCTTATTTACAAATAAATGCATACTCACAGAAATGCAGATTAAGATGAAGAACATGCCTTTTATTAGAAATCAAACTATCACAGTTGCATATATTTAGCCTGGAACCGGTAGAGTCTCTATACTTGGTATTGTTGCTTGTTCTAATTTCACCCACCCCGCAGTTGTGTAAGGGAATCTCACTGTGTTTTAATCGTCTTCCTGTCTACCAATGGGTTTGATTTTCTTTTCATCTCTACTGGCTCTTTTCCCGTCCTCTTATTAATATACCTGTTCAAGTCTTTGGCTCATTTTTCCTTTGGGTTTTCTATCTATTCATTTGTAGAACCTCATGATATGTTCACTTTTTTCCTAGAAATCATTTTTAATATTTTTTATTGTAGTAATATATATCTACAGCTGAAATTTTCCCATTTTACTCCCTTTCAAGTGGACACATTCTTTCTTGGACATATGTGTTGCAGATATGTTTTCTTACTCAATGATTTGCTTTTTTCATTCTTTAATGGACTTTTTTAATGAACTTCATTCCAAATTTTAATCTATTTAGTTTCATTTATATTTTTATTCATGGCTGGTAGACTTTGTGTCTCTTTTATGCAATCCTTCTCTGTGCCCCAGGTTATAAGAGCTTTATCTTTCACATGTTTTTTTTTTTTCATATTGCTCTTAGGTCTTTAATCAACTCAGAATTGATTTTTGTGTGTGGTATGATGTAGGGTCCCTTGAAGATATCCAATTGTCCCAGCATCATTTGCCAGAAGGCTGATTACCATCATTTACCAGAAGATGTTACCATCTCTATCATATATCAGCAGGATATGTACCATGATCCCTTTCTAGGCTCTCTGTTCTGAATTTTTAGACCAAATCTACCCCTACACCATCACCCTCCTTGTTAATTGCTTAGCTTTTATAATGTCCCCACGTCTAGTGGGGCCAGTCATCCTACATCCTCTGTTTCTGCGAGAGTGTCTGTGATTTTTTTTTTTTTTGCATTTCCATATAAATCTTAGAATCAACCTGTAAGATTCCAAACAAAAAATTCTACTAGATGTTTATTAGAATTTCATGGACTCTTTTTATCAATATATATATTATATATATATAAAAATATCGGGTCTTCTAATCCATGACTATAATGTATCTCTCCATTGATTTAAGTCCACTTAAGTTATGTCATATAGTTTTCTGCATAGAGGTCTTGCACATCTTTTGTTAGATCCTTTCTTAGATCGTTCATACTTTTGGATACTTCACCATCCTTTTTCCTATGATATTCTAACTTTCTAATCTGGTATGAGGAAAAACAACTGATTATAAACTTATTTATATAGCAGGAAACTTGCAAATTTTCTGTTTATTCTAATGACTTATTGTTAGATAAAATTTTCTTTCATTAAAAATCCAAGATCTCAGTAAATATATATGAATAAATAATTTTTCCTATATTGAAGGGAGGTGCTAGTTATGACTAATAAATAGCCTAAAGGTCCAAGTATAAATTAGGGCTAATATGCTACAATGGTAATTTCAATGAAAGTATGAGATTACACAAGCATATTAAGTATTATACAGCATGGGGCAGGCCACAGTGGCTCAACAGGCAGAGTTCTTGTCTGCCATGCAGGAGACATGGGTTCAATTTCCAGTGCCTGGCCATGCAAAAAAACAAAATATTATACAGCATGATTTTACTTAAAATGAATGTGGTCTGCTGATCATAATTCATCATTTCACAACATTTAAATCTTTCCCCTGCAGATCACAGTTCGTTCTGAGACTTTGGTAGAGCAGACATTCACCAAGAGCTTGTAATGTGCCAAGACAATCACACGCCTTGTTTCATTTAATTTTTACAACAGTAGCATTAGGAGGCTATAATCTGCATTCATTGGTGAAGAAAATGAGGCTCAAAGATGTTACAAAGTTTGCCTGAAGCCCTGCAGTTACAGTTCAGGGCCCAAATCCCTACCTCCAGCAGCTCCACTCCAGCCCTTCAGCTGACTGGCATCCAGCTCCACCTCCCAAGCCTCCACACATGCCACTGCAGGTCATTTGTCTTTTTAAATGAAATTTAAAGGTCATGCTGACTTTGAAAAATGTCTCAATGTTCTATCTCATGATTTTTTTTTTAATATATAGCATATGCAGAAATGAGTTAACTTAACACCCCTGACTGCAATCCTTTAAAGGGTACCCACATATTCAGATTTCAGGAGAGTCCCCACCACCTTAATAGACAAGGGGGCCAGGGGGTTACTGTGCCTAAACTGTTTGCACATACAGTGTGGTTTATGCTATGCCCCTGTTTTCTTTCTGGAAGTCTGGATTTGGGCACATGCTAGCCACACCAAATTGAAACCCTAGGCTTGGAAGCTTATTAGAGACACATTTCAAATATGTCAACATACCTTGTGGCTGGGGAATTAAGTACATCCTGTTTGAGTCCACTGGGAGAGGATTCATGGAAGCTTGAGTCTGGTTGCCTCCAGATTTTGCCCTACACGACTTTTCCCTTTGCTGATTATGCACCTTTTCACTGTAATAAATCATAGCCATGAGGATAACTGTATGACCATATGCTGCATTCTCTGAGTCTTTCTAGGGAAGCATCAAACCAGGAGGTGGTCCTGAGGAACCCCAATACAGCCTGTCTCTGCCTCCAGTGACTACTAAACCATACAGATTTATTTATTAAAATGTGAAGTAGCATTCCATGGGAGGGCTGTACCACAGTTTGTTTAACCACTAACCCCTTGAAGCACATTTGGTTTTTTGTTTGTTTGTTTGTTATTTGTTTTTTTCTAATTTGGGGCTATAAGGAATAAAGCTGCTATAAACTCTTGTGTCACATTTTTATTTTATACGTTTTCATTTCTCTAGAACAAATGGCCAGGAGTGTGATTGCTGTGTTATATAACAGTTGCATGTTTAGCTTTAAAAAAATAAACTGCTGAACTGTTTCCCAGCATGGGTGTACCTTCCTCCATTTCTGTCCCCAAGGTATAAGTGACCCAACTTCTCCTGCTATTGACTTTTGATTACTCAAGATTCCCATTTTGACTGACTGATGCAGGTAGTTACAAGACATCTCCAAACCACCAAGTTACTCTTCTTGAAAATTCTGCATAAGGGGTGAGAAGCCTGCCTCCCAATCTGCCATACATGTAAATACAATATACCGCTGCCCCTCCCATGCCCAGTGCAAACACACTTGCCTATTTCCTTTCCTCCATCAATAAATTTTTAACCACTGCTCCTAATGGAAAGCCCCCAAGACCCTTCTAGACCAGGAAGGGATGTGGGATGTTCTGCTGCACAGCTCTCCCAGCAGGGCAGTTCCCACCTCTATAGAGATATTAGATTAACTGCATTCCTTCGTAGACTCCCAATTCTCTGATACCAGGGGATGAGACTGTCTCGTCTGCCACCACACCTAGTAGCTCACCCACTGTCTGCACAGATCAGGCGTTCATGAAGTTAATATTTTCGGTAGTTGAATGAACAGTTCCAATCTCAAAAGCTCATCCAACATGATACTCCAGGTGCTATCACCAAGCAATCAAAGGTGACACAAAAGTTAAATCCTTACCATCCCTGCAGTTAGTAAATCTGAGCTGATGGAAGCCTAATGATCCCTGACTGTGGTAGAAATCAATTCATAAGTCTTTAAAATCATACATGTGATGACAAATTAACAGTTCCTGTTAGAACAGCCACTAGGCTTATTATGTACCTCATCTTGTCTGCCATGAGGAATTCAAGTCTTTATTATGTTATAGCTACAGACAGAATGATATTCCCATCAACTAACAATACTTAAATCTCCACAACCATGTTCTAATTACTGATCTAATTTAACAACCTAATAACAGATCCTGGAATGAATTATTTCTAACACAATTGTTGCCTGGACTTTCAAATCCTATTTTATGCTCTTAAGATCCTTTTAATGCCAGCAGATATGTGCTTAGTTCCAAAGGAAACAATTCAATATCACCCTAGAAATGGAGGCAGATATAATTGAATGCACAATCTAATTACTGATCAAGGACTTGGGCACATGTAAATAGCCAGAGTACCTACCACCAGGCCAGGAATTCATCCAAAGCAAAGTTGAACCAGGCTGCTGCTAACTCCTTCCCAAGAGACCTCAGTTCTTCCATTCACCATGAATCCTAGATCTCCTATTACTGAGATGGTAAGATGAATTAAAAAATGTGAGGCACTTAGAAGAATGACTGGAAAATAGTAAGCGTGGGACAGGAGTAAGCAATTGTTACCACTGTTGGTGGGACTCATTGGACATGCAATTTGCTACAGGTCTTGAAAGTCCTGAATTTTATCTTCCTAACCCATCTCCTCACCCTACTCTACCCTCTCCAAGACCCTCGCATTGAGCTCCTGTTCATGGCAAATAAACTCTGATAAATTGGTTCCCTCCTAATCTCAAGTGAAACCTAGCTTTCCTGAGATTCACATTGGCAGAGACCCTCTTATATGGTCTCTGCATTAAGCCCAGTGCCCTGCAGACCTTAGGGTTGGAGCAATGCCTGGGTCTCTCTCTGCCCCTACTGTGCTTCCAGCTTGCTGATCCCCAAGAGCGTTGATTCTGTTTGGTCCTTGCCATCCAGCTTTACTACCTGTTAGCTTCCCCTGCCCCTGCAAAGCTTTAGACCCAAGGTTTAGGATCTTCTCTTCACCCCAGTCCCTCCCATCATCCTGGGTTCCTTGAGTGTTGGTGAAGCTCACCAACAAGAACCTGCAACAAGCTAGCTCCTCATAACTCTGACCTATTGTCTCCTTGTCCCATTTCCCCTTCTTTAACTCTCATACCCATGGGGACACCTGAGAATTTGCCGTCACTTGGGACTGCTCCAACTTTGAAATCTCAAATTAAAGCACACATCTCTATCACATGTTGACTTAACCTCCACTTCTATCTCTCCGTTATTCCCCTATAGCTAATTTCTTACCTCACTACAACCTCCAGACCACTGACACCTTTGTCCCAATCTGATCTATTAATCCCCCCTGCACATCTTCACCTCTCTTCTTTATCCAGCCAGGTCCTTATTTCATCTTCTTTGCTCTAACTCCTTCCATTCCTTTCCTTCCTTTCCCTGTCCCTTCTTCATCAGATTTCAATGGAACCACAGCCGTCTGCCTTCCCCTCCCTACAACTAAGCTCCACACTGCTGGAGAGCATCTCGTACCTGCCAAGTTGGAGCTGCCCCACCTCCATGGCCCCCATCTCACCTGGACCCTCTACACTACATAAATTTGTTGTATCTCCCCTGTTTTCATGATAACTACTTCAAACTCTTTCCTCCAGCCCAGTTTCCACATTTGCAAGGATTCTTTGTGGATATTCTGCTTTTAAGTCCTATTTTTCTCATTCCAAAAAGGTTCACTTATCTGGTTGCCACTGTTTATTGTTTCTTGACATTTATTGCATCAGATAAAAACAAGTTAGATTCTTCCTAAGTCAATTATCAATGCTGTATGAGGTGAAAGCAGCTACCAGCTTTCATTGTGCTACATTATTATGTTACAATATAGGCTCAAATGCCTAGCTTCCACTTTCTCCATTTGACTCCACATATGAAAAATAAAGTTCAACACAGAAATTGAGAGGAAAAGAAAGCAGAAATGATGGCAAAGTTACATGAAAATGCAAAGTGCCAAGGCATTCAAAGCACTGCAATTATTCTGCTCTTAAAGAAATAGTTAACCTTGAGAAGTCTTATAAGTTCATAAAAGATGAAACAACTCATAGTTAATATAACAGAATCATGTGATCATTTGAAGATAAGCAGAGAAAGTATTATTTTAATAAAAGCAATCAAAAGAAAAAATATATCGCAGGGAGTAAAAAATAATCTTCTGTATTTCAAGGGCATTGAAAATTTCCAGCTAAGTTATTTTAAGAGAGATCTCTCACTTTCACAAACCACTCAGATATGCTTTGTGCAGGAGGCAGCACTACAGGCAGTTTTTATAAGATGAAACTTGGTTTCCACTAGTGTTGAAATAGGCACAAAATGTGGTCTTAGTGTAAGAGTTATGTCTGTCCTGAGTCAAGAGAGTCTAAGATACCAAGACTAAAAATATGATGGGCTGCTTTCTTTGTCTTTCCCTTTTAAATTGCTGCCAGTAACTTTCCCACTCCCTGCAAAACTTTCTCCAGCTACATTCCAGCAGTTCCCATTTCTATCTCCATCTGTGAGTTCTTTCCCCCTGCTGGAATACTTCCTTTAGCCAACTACACCAGAAACCTAGAGAAGCAAATTAAATATGGCACAATTTTCAGGCCCACTTTCTTATAACCTCCTGAACCAGCTAAAAATAATAGAAATGAACTTTGACTAATTCAGAAGGAATTTAGTCAATGATATTGAGTTGCTTAAAATGTCTCTCAGGTTCTGGATGACCAATGGCTGAGGTTTTGTAGTCAAGTTCTGAGTCCAAGATTGGGCCTTGTAACCTAATTTTCTGATCTGGAAATCATATATTAATAGTATCTAGCTGTGCTGGTTTGAAACTGCTGTGTACCCCAGGGTTCTTTAACCCTGATTCAGTACTGCTGGGTGGGATCTTTTGATTATGCTGTTTCCATGGAGATGTGACCCCACCCACCTGTGGGCGGGACCTTTTGATTAGGTGGTTTCCGTGGAGATGTGTCTCTACCCAGTCAAGGTAGGGTTGCTTACTGGAGTCCTTTAAGAGGGAACCATTTTGGAAAATGCTTTAGAGCCCACACAGTCAGAGACCTTTGGAGATGCAGAAGGGAAACACCCACAGGAAAGCCTTATGAAATGAGGAGAGAAAGCTAGCAGATGTCACTTTGTGCCTTCCCAGCTGAGAGAGGTATCCAGAAGCCAAAGACCCCAGCAGACACCAGCCACATGCCTCCCCAGCTGACAGAGGTGTTCCAGATGCCATCAGCCTTTCTTGAGTGAAGGTAACCTCTTGTTGGTGCCTTAGTTTGGACATTTTCATGGCCTTCGAACTGTAAATTTGCAACTTAATAAATTCCCTTTTTTAAAGCTGTTCCATCTGGTATATTGCATTCTAGAAGCTTTAGAAGACTAAAACACTAGCTTGTGTGATTATTACAAGCCCTTTTTAAAGTGCTTAGCAAGCGTACATAATAAATACTTAATAAATACTAGCTAGCTATTATTATTAACAATAGTCTTTGACAATGCCATGTCTCTCTACAGCACCACAAAATTCCATTCTGCTTGCCTTCAAGTGTATGCAGCTTGAAGGCAGACTCTAGGGGTGGTATAATTAGTTGAATACTTATCTGTTCCCCTACTAGATTATAAAGCCATGGAGGAGCTAAGAAGTCAATCCCAAGTACAGTGAACAACAGACCTTAAATGAAGCCCTAATTCCTTCAATGTGTTCTAAATTAATTACCATAAATGAAGCTGATTGTACCAGAAGGGAATAACATGGCATCTTTCAAACTATGAGACTAAAACAATTCCTAGGAAGGTTGCTGGAGCTCCAGAGGAAAAGATAGTAAGCATGGAAACAAGAAGCTCCCAGATGTGAGGACTTTACATGGAGGTGTTTGCTCATGTGTGAGTGTAGGACAAGGCAAGGATCTTTAATAGCCAGACATGGTGTGGGCGCAGGAAGACTAAAGGAAGATTGCTCCAGGTGGAAATACAGTGCCAGCTTTCTGGGGGAAGACCAGCATTTACAGCTAAATTGGGTGGCCACAAAGAGAAACAGCATAACTGTGACCCATCTGAGAATTCTCAGGACACCAAGACATCTTATTGGGCCCTAGAAAAGGAATAAGATTCCAGAAAAATGTGAAAGACTGGGCTTGTTGATAATATTGGCGAGATGCTTTCAAAGTCATATTTAAAAGGGAAAGGTCAAGATCACAGCCTAGGGAGGTGTGAGATTTAATTCATTCCAATAGGGCAGCTAGTGAATAGCCAGGAACTGTCTGTAACAACTTTTTGGAGGACTTCTGAAATGAAACACATCTCATACGCCAGCCTGGAATAATTTGAAGGGCCAAGATTGATAAATCACAGCACAGAACTATAAAAAGATCCTCTCATGCTGTGGAGGCTGGTACCTTCACTGGCATGGCAGTCTGACTCAGGTGTCTCCCTGGTGGGAAACAGAAGCCCTCTATACTAGGAGCAAGGGAAGGGGAGCTCAACCACACTCTAATGCAGATTTGATTAACAAATTCAAACTGCTGAATACCATCTCTGAACACAGATAATTCTAAAATGCAAATAAGAAATAAACTGGGAGATTGTATCAGCCCCACTCCCAGCAGGGAAAAGGCAGGGTTAATGAAAATAATAATATTATTATTTTTAAAATAACAATAATTATTGTTATTATTATTAAAAAGAAGAGAGAGAGACTTATGGAGTGGATTGATCTTGAGGAAGTAGGTTGCCCCAAGAAAAGAGGCACATAAAGCCAGGTACTGACACCAGTTCTTGATTGGCAAGCCCTACATACTGGGGACCAACTCTAAAAACAGACTTTTTTCTTTCCTTTTTTTTTTTAAGCAGCTCATTAAATAAAGCAGCAGGCATTCTCCGTTTTCAGCCAAGCCTCAGGCAAGAGAAGTGGGGCTGATTGAAAGACAAAGTAACTATTTGAGTAATGGAGATAGTTCCCTAAAGGGCTTATCTTCCCCAAGAAGGGGGTGGGGGGGGTGGCAGGGTCCCATAGAAGTACAAGCTTTTATTCAAGGAATTTAGACCTCAGGGACTAGAATATCAGCAACAGTTTCAACCCATGAAAAGTGGAGCCCATTCTATCTCAATACATTCTGGGCAGGAGGGTGAGGGGGGCTGCTTGAGCTTTTCCAGCTTGCAAGAAACAAGGAGCTAAAGAATGCCATCCACCCAAAAAAGGAGGGTTGGAAGGGTCCAGCACAGATGGTGACCATTACTTAGAGAATTCAGACCCAAGGAACTAGAAAACAGAAACAGTTTAAGATCACCTTTCCCTCAATTTCTGTCACAACCATGCTTCTGGCAGGGACAGGGTCTGCTGAAAATTGAAGTCAATGTTTCACTTTGTGTCTCTGGGGATTGACAAGTGCCATCTGCTGGGCAGGACAAGAAAAGCACAGAATCAGGACACTTCATAGGAAAGTCTGGCAGCCTGCTGGGTTTCATCCCTAGGAACTCTTTATGAGTTCTAGGCCTGTCTTGTCTGGGAAAACCTCACCAGGGTCGATCCTATCTGGGGGGACTCTCTGCCCAGAGCCACACTTCCAGGTAAAAGTTCCTAGAGGTAAGGTAAAGAGTGTTAAAAACATATAGAGGCAAGAAACAAAACAACAGCAGATCAACATTCCCTAAGAAGGAAGACAGAAGATAAAGCTTTTTCCTGGGAGTGAAACAATTGCACACAAAAAATTTAATTTTTTATTATTGCAATAAAACGATTGCAATTTCAAAAAATGTCCATATATGCAGGGCAAGAATCAGAAAAATAAGAGCTGAAAAATTCTGATCAGTTAAACAGAAGCTATGCTAGAAGTCTAGAATAAACTGAATTGAATGTCAAAGAGCAGTTAGAGACAAAGCCAATAACAAGAAAACCCTGGACAAAAGAGAGAGAATGACCTACAGAATGGACTAATTGAAAAATCAGATGTCTAGACAGCAGCAAAAAAATCATGAGTCATACTAGGAAGCATGCAGCTATGATCCAGTTGAAGGAAAAAACTAAAACTTCATATGAGACACAGAAGTTGAAACAACTAATTAAAGATAATGAAACAAATCTTCCAAATCAAATTAATGAGTTGAAGGAAAACGTGGCAAAAGAGATGAAGGACATAAAGAAGACACTGAGTGACCATAAAGAAGAACTCAAAAGCTTGCAAAACCAATGGCAGAACTTGTGGCAATGAAAGTCACAAAAGAAGAGGAAAACACAATGGAGACATACAGCAGATACAGCATAGAGTAGACTTGAAGAGACAGAAGAAAGGATTAGTGAACTAGAGGACAGGACATCTGAAATACTACACAAAAGAACAGATACAGAAAAGAGTAGAAAAATATGAGTCGAGTCTCAGGGAATTGAATGAAAAATGAAGCACATGAATATACATGTTATGGGTGTCACAGAAGGAGAACAGAAAGGGAAAGGGGCAGAAAGAATAATTGAGGAAATAATCACTGAAAATTTCTTAACTCTTCTGAAAGAATAAAATTACAGGTCTAAGAAACAGAGCATACCCTCAAATAGAATAGATCCAAATACACGTACTCCAAAACACTTACTAATCAGATTACCAAATGCCAAACACAAAAAGAGAATTCTGAAAGCAACAAGAGAAAAGTCATCCATCACATATAAGGGAAATTGAATGAGACTATGTGCAGAATTCTCAGCAGAAACCATGGAGGTGAGAAGTCAATGGTTTGATATATTTAAGATACTGAAAGAAAAACTGCCAACCAAGAATTTTATATACAGCAAAGCTATCCTTCAAAAATGAGGGAGAGTTTTTAATATTTACAGATAAACAGACAGAGAGTTTGTGAACAAGAGACCCACTCTACAAGAAATACTAAAGGGATTACTAAAGGCAGATAGGAAAAGACAGGAGAGAGAGAGGTTTGGAGAAGAGTGTAGAAATGAAGATTATCAATAAGAGTAACTAAAAGAATAAAAAGAGAGAAAAACTAAGATATGACATAGAAAATCCAAATGACAAAATAGTTGAAGGAAGTAGTGCCTTTACAGTAATACAGTAATAACATTAGGTGTTAATGGATTAAACTCTCCAATCAAAAGATAGACTGGCAGAATGGATTAAAAAAAAAAAAAAGACGTATCCAAACATATGCTGTCCACATGAGACTTATTTTAGACCTAAGAACAAAAATAGGCTGAAAGTGACATGTTAGAAAAAGATAGTTCACACAAACAAACAGAAAAGACAAATTAGATTTCAAATGTAATATAATTAAAAGAGACAAAGAAGGACACTGTTATTTATTCAAGAATAAATAGCAATCATAAATATTTTTGCACTGAGCCAGAGTGCCTTAAAATACATGAGGCAAACACTGACAACACTGAAAGGAGAAGTAGACACCTCTACAATAATAGCTGGGGGCTTCAGTACACCAACTCATCAATGGATAGAACATCTAGAAAGAGGATCAATAAGGAAACAGAGATCATGAATAATATGATAAATGAACTAGACTTAACAGGTATTTACAGAACTTTGCACCTCACAACAGCAGGATATATTTTTCTCAAATGCTCATGGATCATTCTCAAGGATAGGCCACGTTTTGGGTCACAAAGCAGGTATAGATCAATTTTAAAAGATTGAAATTATCCAAAGCATTTTCTTTCATCCTAATAGAATGAAGCTGGAAATAAATAACAGGTGAAGGGCCAGAAACTATGCAAATATATGGAGGCTAAACAACAATGCTGTGAAACAACCAGTGGTTAAAAAGAGGAAATTACAAGAGAAATCAGTAAATATCTTGAGGCAAATGCAAATGATAATACAACATATCAAAACTTACGGGATGCAGTAAAGGCAGTGTTGAGAGGGAAATTTATTGCTCTAAATGCCTATATTATAAAAAAAGAAAGAGCAAAAATTGAGAAATTGCTTCTCACCTGAAGGAACTAGAGAAAGAAGAACAAACTAACCCCAAAGCAAATACAAGGAAAGATATAACAAAGATTAGAGCAGAAATAAATGAAATTGAAAACATGAAAACAATAGAGAGAATCAACAAAACCAGGGATTAGTTCTTTGAGAAAAACAATAAAATAAATGGACCTTAGCTAGGATGAAAAAGATAAAAAAAAGAAAAAAGAAAAGACAGAGAGAGGATAAAAATAAGTAAAATCAGAAATGGGAAGGGGACATAATTACTGACCCGCAGAAATAAAAATTAATAATAACAGAATACTATGAGCAACTATATGCTAACAAACTAGACAACTTAGACAAAATGGACAACTTCTAGAAAACCATAAACAACCAACACTGACTTGAGAAGAAATAAAAATACAAAAAAAATCACAAATAAAGAGATCAAATCAGTCATTTTAAAAACCTCCCAAGAAAGAAAAGCCCAGGACTGGACAGTTTATGTGAATTCTACCAAGCAGTCAAGAAAGAATTATTACCAATTCTTGCAAGCTCTTTATAAAAACTGAAGAGGAGGTAAAGCTACCTAACTCATTTATGAAGCCAACATCACCCTAATACCAAAGCCAGACAAAGATACTACAAGAAAAGAAAATTACAGACCCGTTTCTTTAATTAATATAAGTGCAAAAATCCTGAACAACATACTTGCAAATCAAATCCAGAAGCATGTTAAAAGAATAATACACCATGGCAAAGTGAGATTTATTCTAGGTATGAAGGCTGGTTCAACAAAAGAAAATTAATCAATGTAATTACCACATCAATAAATCAAAGAGGAAAAAGCACATGATCATCTCGATTGATGCAGAAAAGGCATTTGACAAAATTCGGCATGCTTTCTCATTGAAAATACATCAAAGGGTACTAATTGAAGGAAACTAACTAAACATGTTAAAGGGAATATATGAAAAGTCCACAGTTAACATCATACTCAATGGCAAAAGATTGAAAGCTTTCCCCCTAAGATCAGGAACAAGACAAAGATGCCCACTGTCACCATTGTTATTCAACATTGTGCTGAAACTTCTAGCTAGAACAATATGGCAAGAAAAAGAAATAAATGGCATCCAAATTGGAAAGGAAGAAGTAAAACTTTCATTATTTGCAGATGACATGCTACTATACTTGGAAAATCCTGAGAATTCTACAACAAAGTTACTTGAGCTAATAAACAAATTCAACAATATGGCAGGTTATTAATGTGCAAAAATCAGTAATGTTTCTATACACAAACAGTGACTTAAAATTTTCACTGTTTGCAGATGACATGATCCTATATGTAGAAAATTCCCAAAAAATCTACAATAAAATCTCTAGAAGTAATAAAAAAATAGCAAAATGGCAAGATGCAAGAGCAACTCTCAAAAATCAGTAGTGTTTCTATACACTAGTAATGAGCAATCTAAGAAGAAATAAGGAGGAAAATTCATTACAATAGCAACAAAAAGAATCAAATATTTAGGAATAAATTTAACCAATCACAGAAAAGACCTATACACAGAAAACTACAAAACATTGCTAAAATAAATCAAGGAAGACCTAAATAAATGAAGGGCATACCATGTTCATGGATTGGAAGACTAAATACAGTTAAGAAGTCAATTCTGCCCAAATTGATTATAGATTCAATACAATAGCAAAAAGATACCAACAACTTACTTTGCCGAAATAGAAAAACCAATAATCAAATAATCAAATTTATTTGAAAGGACATGGTGCCCCAAATAGCTAAAAATTATCTTGAGAAAAAAAAAGGTATGAGGTCTCATCTACCTTATTTTAAAGCATATTATAAAACTACATGACTTAAAACAGCATGGTACTGGAATAAAGATAGATATACTGACTAATGGAATCAAATTGAGAGTTCAAAAACAGACCTTTGCCTCCATGGACAATTGATCTTTGATAAAGCAGTCAAGTCCACCCAACTGGGACAGAACAGCTTCATAAAAATGGTGCTTGGAGAACTGGATATTCATATCCAAAAAAATGAAAGAGGACTCCTATCTCACACCCTGTAAAAATTCAACTCAAATGGATCATAGACCTAAACATTAGTGTTAAACCATGAAACTTTTAGTAGAAAATGTAGAGAAATATCTTAAGTACTTGTGTTAGGAGGTGGTTTCCTAAATATTACACTCAAAGTACAAATAATGAGAAAATAGAGAAATGGGATACTTTCGCACATCAAATGACTTTGTTAGGAAAGTAGAAAGATAGCCTACTCAATAGGAGACAATATTTGGGGAAGGGTTTAATATACAGAATATATAAATAGATCCTACTACTCAACAACAAAAAGACAAACAACCCAATTTTAAAATGGGCAAAAGACATGGTCAGACACTTTTCCAAAGAGGAAATACAAATGGCTCAAAAGTATAGGAAAAGATGCTCAACTTCACTAGCTATAAGGGAAGTGCAAATCAAAACCACAATGAGATATGCCACGCCTACTAGCATGGCCATTATCAAAAACAGAAAACTACAAGTGCTGTACAGGACATGGAGAAAGAGATACCCTTTATTCACTGTTGGTGAGAATGTAGAATGGTGCACAAATGCCATCCCCAATGTGGGGTTCTGAGCCCTTACAATAGTGCCCTCCCCTGAAATGCTTTCTCTGAGCACAGGCACTGCCTTTGTGGCCACACTCACCAAGAGGAAGTACATGCAGCTCTTGAGTCAGGGGCTGACCCAGGTACTTCTGATTGAGGAAGCAGAAGCCACCAACTTGCATATAGATGCAAGGATAGTTGGTTTCTCTGATGGGAGGAAGTCTGCCAACCAGAGAGAATAGCAAATTCCACTACTTTCATTCTTTTACAAACTGGTATTTTTAATTTTTTATTGATATATACTATATGTTCACATACCATACAGTCTTCCAACTTGTACAAGCAATGGTTCACAATATCATCATATAGCTGCACACTTATCACAATTGACTTTTTTCTTTTTTGCGAAAAATAGCATATATAAAAAAAAGCAATAAATTTCAAAGCACAGCACAGCAGCTAGCTGTAGATGAGACTTCCAGAGTTTGGTAAGGGTTACAATTCCACAATTTTAAGTTTTTACTTCTAGCTGCTCGAAGATATTGGAAACTAAAAGAAATATCAATATAATGATTCAGTAGTCATACTCATTTGTTAAACCCTACCTTCACTGTATAGCTCCATCATCTTCAAACTTTTCCCACTCTTTAAGGGTACTTGGACTATGCCCATTCTAACTATTTTGTGTTGCAAGGGGCTGTCAATAATATGGTGTTTTCATTTGAAATGTGCCAGAATGCAATATATCAGAAGCAGAATGGCTTTTAAAAAGGAAATTTATTAAGTTGCAAGTTCACAATTCTAAGGCTGTGGAAATGTCCAAATTAAGGCAAGACTATGAAAATGTCCAATCTAAGGAACCAGGGAAAGATATCTTCATTCAAGAAGGCCAATGACATTCAGGGTTTCTTTCTCAGCTGGAAAGGCACGTGGTGAGATCTTCTGACTTTCTCTTTAATGGCTTCCCTGGGCCTCTGTCCATTCTGTTGGCTGTGTCAGTTCTGGTGGCTCTCATGGCTTTTACCAAAATGGTTCCCTCTTAAAAGGCTCTAGTAAACAGCCCCACCTTGAATGGCTGGAGACACATCTCCATGGAAACCATCTAATCAAAAGTTACAACCCACAATTCAGTAGGTCATATCTTCATGGAAACAATCAAAAAGGTCCCACCCAGCATAATGAATGAGGATTAAAGGACATGGCTTATCTAGGGTACAAAATAGCTTCAAACTGGCACATATGGGATAGGGAGATGGAGCTAGCTGATGTTCTGGAGAAGCTGGCCCCTCTAGGTTTCAGGACTTATCTGGTCTCAGGACCCAGATAGGTTTCTGGAAAGCTAACCTAGTGAATGGACCTTTTGTAGAATCTTATCTAATGCCCTAGATGTTCTTTAGGATTGGCTGGAATGGTTTTGGTTGGATTTTGGCAGGCTATGATAGGTGGCTATGACTACCTGAAGGTTGTATAAGAGTGGCCACCAGAGTAGTCTCTCAACTCTATTTGAACTCTCTCAGCCACTGATATCTTATTTGTTACACTTCTTTTTTCCCTTTTGGTCAGGATGGCATTATTGTTCCCACAGTACCAGGGCTAGGCTCATCCCTGGGAGTCATCTCCCACACTGCCAGGGAGACATTCACCCCTGGATGTCATGTCCCATGTAAGGGGGAGGGCAATGATTTCACTTGCAGAGTTGGGTTTAGAGAGAATGAGGCCACATCTGAGCAACAAAAGAAGTCCTACAGAGGTAACTCTTAGGCATAATGATAGGTAAGCTAAGCTTCTCTGCTACACATACATAAGCTTCACAAGAGCAAACCTCAAGAGCAAGGGCTTGGCCTATTGGTTTGGGTGTCCCTAATGTTTGATACAGTATCAGGGGTATCCCCAATGGTAAAGTTTAATGTTCCATATTTTTCTCCCATCCCTCAAGGGACTTTGCCAATACTTT
>PVIY010014765.1:0-55651 GCA_004026745.1 Myrmecophaga tridactyla
GGAGGCCCAGGGAGACTGGGGGAGGGTAAATGGATGGAGGAGGACAGACAGACGGGAGGTCAGGCGGGGAGACTGAGGGGGTGGGGTGGTGGGCAGAGACAGAGGGATTGGCGGCGGGGTGGCCCCAGGCCCCGCGGTAACACACGCACAGGGTCCCCAGTGCACACGCACGCCCAGATGGTCACACACGACCTCCCCAGCCAGCACGGCACATTTAATCAGAACTCCAGGCACATCAGCCTCCAGGCAGGGCGGGGGCAGGGCTCTGGCCCCCTGAGCAGACCCCTGGCCCGGCCCCTGGTTCGGGTCTGTTTCCTGCTTGGTAGATGACTGATGCCAGCCGGGGCAGGCGAAGAGCCAGGCACAGTCCCTGAGCCCAGGGAGTAACTGGGAGCAGGTGGCAAAGGGAGATGTGTGCACCCCGGGCAGCCCCACTGCAGCCCCACGTCTGTGCCCAGACCCACCGCCTCCCCCTGCCTGGGAACTACTCTGCAGGGGACCAAGAGGTCGCCAGGCAGTGTCCTCCTGCATCCTCAGTGGCCCGAGCCTAGGGTTTCTTAAAGTCATGCTGAATAAAGTCTAGACGATGACCTTGGACTTTGCCCTTGGTCTTACCAGCAGGCTCCTATTCATTCTTCAAAGCCCAGTCCCAGCATCACCACCTCTCTGATCCTCTCTGATCCTCCTCCTACTTCACATTGGTACCTGCCCCTTCCCCTCTGGCCACCTGGACCCACCTTGAACCAGTCCATTTCACGTGATCCTCTCCATACCTCTGAGAACGCGTGCTCTCTCCTGAGACCTCCCATGGCCCTGGAGGGGTGAATACCGCTGCTGCCCCCATTCGACAAGCGAGAATGAGAGGCCCTGGGAGGCACGGACGTCCAGGGAAGGGGCCACAGGGTCGCTGGGGTACCTGGGGCACCTTGGTCACCTCCCTCTCTTCTCTGCACTGCCCCGAACAAGCTCACATGGGAGGCTTCCTGCAAAGGACACTCCTTCCTGCTGCCTCACCTGCCGTCCTGGGCACGGGCCAGACACATGGGAGATGGGCACACACAGGGCACACTCAGGCACACACAGGCACATGTGGGTACACACAGGGCAAATTCGGGTACACACAGGGCAAGCTCAGGCACACACAGGCACACTCAGGCACACAGCTCACAGGCACACATGGGCATGCTGAGGGACACATGGAACAAATTCTGGTACACACAGAACAAGCTCAGGCACACATGGGGCAAACAGACACAAACGGGCACACAGCCACACATAGGCACACACGGGCAGACTCAGGCACACATGGCCACACATAGGCCACGTGGCCACACACAGCACATAGGCACACAGGCACACTCGGGTATACACGGGGCATACTTGGGCACACACAGGAATGCTCAGGCACACATGGGGCAAATGGGCACACACAGCCACACATAGGCACACCCGGCCACACACAGCACACAGGCACATAGGGGCACACTCGGGCACACATGAGGCATACTCAGGCACGTGGCACACTGGCACACACAGGGCAAAGTCAGGCACACAAGGGGCACACACAGGCACACATGGGCACACACACAAGCAGACTCAGGCACACACAGGGCATCCTCGGGCACATGAAGGCACACGCAAGTCAGACTCGGGCACACCGGCACACACTTAGGTGCACACAGGCACACACAAACACATGAGCACATTCAGGGCACACATGTGGCACACACGGGCACATGTAGGCACACCTGGCATACACAGGCACAATGGGCACACACAGGCTGGGGACACATGGGACACACATGGGCACCACATGGCATACATGTACATGTATGGGCACACATGGCACACGTAGGTACATATGGGTGCACATGGGTGCACCCCTCGCCCGAACACCCCCCCCCGCCACCACCTGTCTGCTCACACTGGGCGGGTGCTTGTGTCAGGAATGACTGGAGGGCTCACCTCCCTTTCCGGCTCCTCAGGCAGTGTCCCCAGTGCTGACCCAGCCCTGCCTGTGTCCTGGGACTCAGCTGGGTGCCTTCTCCCACCTGCAACCTCTGGGACAGAGGCTGGGCTGCCTCGCTGTCCCCAGCTCCTGGGGATGGCCTGGGGCTTTGAAAGGAAGAGGCAGTCACAGCAGGGGAGAGGGTGGGGAGGGGGCGCGACTTGAACCCAGCTCTGCTGACTGGGTGTGGCCACTGCCAGCCTCAGTTTCCTTATCTCTGCAGTGGGACAGCAGCATCTGCTAGGGGGCTGGAAGTCATCCAGCTGGGGCTGATGGGCAGAGGGTGCAAGGGAAGGGGACCCCCAAGGGGCCTGCGAGGCCGTGAGGAGTTGCTGGGCTCCTCCCCACCTCCCGCCCCCAAGAATCCTCCCCTGGGCTTTTGGAGAGCACAGTGCCGGGTGCGGCGTCAGGAAAGCTGCCACCCTGAGGTGCCCGGGCCTGGTGCCGGCCGGTCAGCAACAGAGCCCCGGCCAGCAGGTTGCTGTCCTGGCCCAGCCCACCCTCTGGGCAGCCCTTCCAAACAGGCAGGACCAGAGGCCTTGTCTTCTTAGGCTCCAGGGGGCAGCAGGAGGGGAAGGGTCTGGGGGGTCCCCCGGGGCAGAGCCGTCGGCTGAGCCTTGAAGGGCCAGGTGGGAGTGGCCAGGCCAAGGGCCAGGGAGAGGCTCCTCACCTTGGCCCGTCCGCAGGCGTGCGGGCATCAGGGGCTGGGGCCTGGGGCAGCACCTGGGGGAGAAGGGGCATCAGGGGCCTGGTGGGACCCTCGCTCGGCCTCCCCCCTGAGGAACGAGGCTGAGCGGCCACCCTGCCCGGCCTGGGGCTGCCCATGGGGGCCGGTGCCGGCCACTGCACCTGGAGTAAGGGGAGGCAAGCGAGGCCGTGGGCTGGGTGGGGGCCAGGCGCAGGGCGAGGGAGAGGCCCAGGTCGAGGGGCGTCCTGGCCAGCAGTGGCCCGGGAGGGGTAGGGTGCACAACGCTGGGGCCGGGTTCAGAGGGGACGCACAGGCGGTCAGGAAGGAGAAGCAGCTCTCACGTGCGCCCGGCTCGCCGCCCTGCCCCGCTTACGCAGAGAGCCCGGGCGCCTCACGGGCACACCACGGCCCCAGCCCGATGGTCCTGCAGGGCGCCCACGCCCCAGACCTCCCGGCCAGCGCCCCACCCACCCGCAGGGGCAGGAGGGAGGCCAGTGCCACCCGGTCCTCCTGGCAACTGCACACCGTGCCCACGGTGCCCAGGCACTGGGAGCCCAGTGACCCATGGGGGGACACGGCCGGGGGGGCAGGGAGGGCCCGTGGTGGGTGTCCAGGCGGCTTGTTGGAGGGTCCTGGGGAGAAGGAGCCAGTCACGGCCCCTGAGACAGAGGAGCCCCTGGACGCTGCAGCGGTACAGACTCCGCACAACTGCCCCCCTTGCGGACCCAGTGCTGGGACTGAGATGGAGATTCAGGGTGTGGACTGTGGTGCCCACAGCAAACCCCCTCTTGCGTGGAGCAGAACCCAATGCTGGGGACCCTGAGGGGTGAGCTCTGCAGGTGTGGCAACAGCAAGGGACCCCATTAGATATCACCACAGGAGCCCCCAGAGCACCCACACAGCATCCTCAGGGAGCACCCCACGGCATCTTCAGGAAGAACCCCACAGCATCCTCAAGGAGAACCCACAATGTCCTCAGGGAGCACCCCACAGCATCCTCAGGGAGCATCCCACAGCATCCTCAGGGAGCACCCCACGGCATCTTCAGGAAGAACCCCCATAGCATACTTACGGAGAACCCACACCGTCCTCAGGGAGCACCCCTACAGCACCCTCAGGGAGCATCTCAGTGTCCTCAGTGAGCTTGTGATGGCTAGGTTCAGGTGTCAACCTGGCCAGGTGATGGTGCCCAGTTGTCTGGTCAAGCAAACACTGGTCTGATTGTTACTGTGAGGACATTTTATGGATGTAAATCATCAGTCAGTTGATTACATCAATGACTGATTATGTCTGCAACCAACTGAGGAGAGTGTCTTCAGCAATGAGAGATGTCTCATCCAATCAGTCAAAAGCTTTAAAAGGGCTTTTAAAGGAGAAGTGATGAGTTCAGCAGTCAGAAGGGAGAATTTCCACCTCAGCCGGCAGCCTCTCCTGGGGAATCACTGAAACCCTCGGGATATCCTGCTTCTAGACTGTTCTACAGAATTTGGACTTGTGCATCCCCACAGATATGTGAGACAATTTTATAAAATCTCATACTATTTATAGGTATCTCTTGTCAGTTCTGCTTCCTTAGGGAGCCTTGACTAACACAGCTTTAATACCCAGGAGTGGGGTATTAACATCAAACTGTTTCATTTTACCCAGTTGACACCTATGCCATATTTCCCTGTGGGTAGTAGACTTCCTCCATAGTAAATATACTAGTCCAACTCTGACTTTTTGTTCTTTACTCAGTTATTTGGAGACTATAATTCCATTCCTAAACTTAGTCCTATCCCTTTAAAATCATCAATCTAATATATGATCGAACCCAGACTTTGGCTCTAGCACTTGGATATAGGGTAGGGCTTGGCCTCTTCTTTGACACTTCTCCTTCTCTATGCTAGCATCATCTGGATTCATTGCCTATTTGCTTGATTCTTTCCTCCAATTTGCCTCTGGGTGAGGGACTTACCCAACCACTGATGGTCCTGTGGTCACATTTCTTGACTGAGACCCACACGTGGACATCATGCCTTGTTGCTACAGTAGCTACTTGTGGACAAATGTCAATGGCAAATAGAGATAACTGGAGCCTGTGGCAGGACACTACAGGAGAATCACAACGTAGACACTTAGGATTTTGGAGCAAAGCTCTGCCATCCTTTGCAGATAACTACTTTCCTTTGAGAAACAGCTTTTGGCTAGCTACTGGGCCTTGGTAGAGCCACTTAACCATGGGTCACCAATTACCATGTGACCTGAGTTGCCCACCAGGAGCTTGGTGTTGTCTGACCCATCAAGCCATAAAATTGGGTGTGCATAGCAGCACTTCATCATAAAATGGAAGTGGTATATACAAGTGGTATATAGGGCTCAAGTGGGTCCTGAAGGCACAAGTTACATAAGCAAGTAGCCCAAATGCCCAGAGACCTCACTCCTGCCACGTTACCTTCTCTTTCCCAGCCCAGAGCTATTGCCTACCTCTTACAATTAGTTAACTGAGGAAGGGAAACTTGGGCCTGGTTGATGTGGTTTTGCATGATATGCAGGTACCACCTGAAAGTGGACAGCTGCAGCGCTGCAGCCCCTTTCTGGGATGCCCCTGAAGGACAGTGGTGAGGGGAAATTCTCCCAGTGGGTGGGACTTCAAGAAATGTACCTGGTTATTCATTTTTCTTGGAAGGACAACTGGCCCGAGGTGCATTTGTATACTGACTCATGAGCTGTTGGTAATGGTTTGGCTGGATGGTCAGGGACTTGGAAAGAACATGATTGGAAAGTTGGTGTGGACAAAGAACATGAAGATATTTGTGTCCCATGTGAAAGCTCACTGGAGGGTGACTTCAGCAGAGGAAGATTTTAATAATCAAGTGGATAGGATGTCTCATTCTGTGATAGCAGTTAGCCTCTTTCCCCAGGCACTCCTGCCATTGCACAATGGGCTCAGGAACAAAGTGGGAACGGTGGGAGGAATGGAGGTTAGGTATGGGCTCAGCAACATGGACTTCCACTCACCAAGGCTGACCTGGATATGGCCACTGCTGAGTGCCCAATCTGCCAGCAGCAGGGACCCACACTCAATCCTCAATATGGCACCATCCCCTGATGTGATCAGCCTGCTGCCTGGTGGCAAGTTGATTACATTGGACCACTTTTATCATGGAAGGGGAAAGATTTCTTCTAACTGGAATAGACATATACTCTGGATATGGGTTTGCATTCCCTGCAGGCAATGCTTCTGCCAAAACCACCATCTATGAACTTGTTGAATGCTTTAGCCACCATCATGGTTTTCCACGCAGCATTGCTTCTGATCAAGGAACACATTTCGCAGCAAATGAAGAATGGGAATGGACACATGCTCATGGAATTCTCTGGTCTCACTATGTTCCCCATCATACAGAGGTGGCTGGATTGATAGAACGGTGGAACGGTGTCTGAAGACCCAATTACGGTGCCAACTAGGTGGCGATACCTTGCAGGCCTGAGGTAATGTTCTCCAGGAGGCTGTGTATGCTCTGAGTCAGCGTCCACTGAATGATGCTGTTTCTCCCATAGTCCAGGAATCAAGGGGTGGAAATGGGAGTGGCACCACTCACTATCACCACTAGTGAGCCACTAGAAAAAAATTTGCTTCCTGTTCTTGTAACCCTAAGCTCCATTCATCTACAGGTCTTAGTTAGAAAAGGAGGAGTGCTTCCATCAGGAGACAAAACAATAATTCCATTAAACTGGAAGCTAAGGCCAGTTTGGGCTTCTCATGCCTCTGAATCAACAACCAAGGAAGAGGATTATTGTACTGGCTGGGGTGACTGACCCTGACTGTCGGGGGAAATAGGACTGCAACTACACAATGGAGGTAAAGAAGAGTTTTCCTAGAATGCAGGAGATTCCCTAGGGCATCTCTTGGTGCCACATCTAGTGATTAAAGTCAATGGAAAACTGCAACAACCCAATCCAGGCAGGACTATCAGAAACTTCAGAAATGAAGGTTTGGGTCACCCCATCAGGGAAAGAGCCTCAGTCAGCTGAGGTGCTTACTGAGGATAAAGGGAACATGGAATGGGTAGTGGAAGAAGGTAGTGGTAAATATGAACTACAACCATGTGACCTGCTATAGAAATGAGGACTGTAATGGTATGAAAATTTCTTGTTTTGGCATATGTTCTTATATGTATATAAAACAAGTATCTTTGTTTTCTTCTCTATCTTATTCCCTTATTATATGACATGAATTGTATTACTTCGTGTCATCACAATATAAGTTAAAATATATCACGTTTCAGAGTAAATATTACCCAAGGACTTGCACCATATTCAAAAGAGATTTAGTGTGTTCCTTGTTGTACGCAGGACAGACAGGTATGGTTAAGCAAAAATATGTCTGTTATTGTTTTTTATTTAGGTTAAGCATGGTTTAAGGTGATGTGTGTAGCTGCCAAGTTGAAACGGGGTGGACTGTCATGGTCAGGTTTTGGTGTCAACGTGGCCAGGTGATGGTGCCCAGTTGTCAGGTCAAGCAAGTACTGGCTTGATTGTTACTGTGAGGACATTTTGTGGACTTAAATCATCAGTAAATTGATTTTATGGCTACTTACATCTAAAATCAACTAAGGAGAGTGTCTTCAGCAATGAGGTGTTCCATCTAATCCGTTGAAGGCTTTAAAAGAAGTGATGATTTCAGCAGTCAGAAGGGAGAATTTCCACCTTGACTTCAGCCAGCCTGCCTCTCCTGGGGACTTCACCGAAATCCTTCATCAGTGTCCTACTTCCAGCCTGTGCTACAGAATATGGACTTGTGCATCCCATAGTTGCATGAGACAATTTTATAAAATCTCATAACATCTACAGATGTCTCCTGTCAGTTCAGTTTCCTTACAGAATCCTAACAAAGAGCAGCCCACAGCATCCTCAGGGAGCATCCCACAGTGACAGTGTCCTCAAGTGCCTCACAGGGAGCACTCCAGTGTCCTCAGGGAGATCCCCACAATGTCCTGACGGAGCACCCCAGTGTCCTCATTGAGCAGTCACCCCTCATCCTGTCCCGACTCTCTGACAACCCCAGGGACTCCAGGTTCTTCGTGTGGGAAGTATCGGCTGCTTCTGAGGCTTGGGGTGGCTTTACCAGCTGTTAGATGTAGGAAGGTCCCCCCAAGCCTACTCCCTAAGGAGCTGGTCTGAGTCTTCTTATCACCCTCACACCTGCCATCCCACATGAACTCACCTTATCCTGCCCCCCCCTCAATTGACAAATATATTTGACATACACTATTGTTTTAACTTGCTAGCTGCTGGAATGCAATACACCAGAGACGAACTGGCTTTTAATAAAAGGGGATTTATTTCGTTAGTTCTTCAGAGGAAAGGCAGCTAACTTTCCATAGAGGTTCTTTCTTACATGGGAAGGCACAGAATGGTCTCTGCTGGCCTTCTCTCCAGGCCTCTGGGTTCCAACAGCTTCCCCAGGGTGATTTCCTTCTGTATCTCCAAAGGCCTGGGCTGAGCTGCTTGTGCTGAGATGAGGTATGTTGAACCGCTTTGGCTGTGCTACATTGAGCTCTCTCATTTAAGCACCAGCCAATTAAATCAAACATCATTCATTGCAGCAGGCACGCCTCTTAGCCAGCTGCAGGTATAATCAGCAACAGATGAGGTTCATATGCCACTGGCTTATGGTCACAGCAACAGAACTAGGTACCTTCACCTGGCCAAGCTGTCAACTGAATCTAACTACCACGTGTCCTCCCCTTGTCAACTTGACAACTACATGCATCACCCTAAACAATAATAAAGTGCAAAGAATTCTCTTCTAGCTGTGGACCTATGAATCTCAAAACAAGTTATCTGATGCCAATATGTAAAGTAGGGACAGTCACAGGATCCATAGGGAGAAATTGGAAGGAAAACCTGCAGGGCAAACACCATTGGATTTCAAAGTCTGAAAGTCATTTATCCTTCAGCTTTACAAAGTGGCAGTCCCACCCTTTCCAAGGGCCTATGTAGTGGTCCGCCTCTTTCCAAATCAACCTCGGGAGACACTGAGGAGACCACTTTTTTCGCGGCTCCACTCTCTCCAAGCACTGGGGCCACACCTGGGCTCTCTGCCATTTCTGGGCACACACTCAACTCCTCCATCTGGTGGCAGCCAGGCTTTCCCCAGTCCCCAAGGAGTGTGCTGTACCTTTTCCAAGGCCTGAGGCGGCACAACTCTTCCACTACAATGAGGTGGGAGACTCATCCTCTCCATGTATATGGGTGGTTCCACTCTCCTGGCTGAGGTTTCTTGGCTTCAGACCTGAGCTTCCATGGCTCTCACTCTGCAAACTCCAATTTGTCCCTTGTGTGTCCCCCTTTGTCCAGATTGGCAGTAGCTCCGTTTACACCAACAGTCTCTTCAAGCACTCCAGGACTTCTCCATCATTCTGTTCTGTTTCTCCAAAATCTTCCCCTTATCCATCCAAAAAACTGGTCCAACATATCTGATGTTTGCAAACTGCTGCAGCACCCCACTTCTCCGGTACCAAATCTGTTAAGTTTGCTAGCTGCCAGAATGCAATACACCAGAGACGGATTGGCTTTTAATAAAAGGGGATTTATTTCATTAGTTCTTCAGAGGAAAGGCAGCTAACTTTCAACTGAGGTTCTTTCTTAGGTGGGAAGGCACAGGGTGATATCTGCTGGCCTTTTCTCCAGGCCTCTGAGTTCCAACAACTTTCACCCGGGGTGATTCCTTTCTGCATCTCCAAAGGCCTGGGCTGAGCTGCGAGTGCTGGGATGAGGTGTGCTGAGCTGCTTGGGCTGGGCTACGTTGAGTCTCTCATTTAAGCACCAGCCAATTAAGTCAAACATCATTCATTGCAGCAGGCACGCCTCCTAGCCGACTGCAGATGTAATCAGCAACAGATGAGGTTCATATGTCATTGGCTCATGTCCACAGCAATAGAACTAGGTGCCTTCACCTGGCCAAGTTGACACGTGAACCTGACTACCACAACTATATTCCACAATAAGCTATATCAAAATAGTTTTTGGAAAAAGCTGACTAAAGCCAGAAAGTCCCTCAAAGGGATTGTGTGTGAGTGGCTGGGGAAGGAAAGGAGGCTCTAACTTGCATGACCTCCCAGCACCTTTGGAGGCAGGCCGGCGATGGGCCACCTGCGTCGTGGAAGAACAGGGCTCTAGAGACAGGAGCTACTCTGCGGCTGCCCCTTGCTGAGTCTGGGGTGGCAAGGTGGGCAGGGGCATGTGCTTCTGACCAGCCACTCTAAGGGCTGCTTCTCCAATTCTCCCCTGGGTCTGGGCCCTCTTCTTTCTGGAAAATCACTTTGGTTTTTGTGTGCCAGCAGTTTGGCCATCTGCACTGGGACCAGAGAGAAAAGGGGTGCTCACAGCAGGTTGAGGGGGCTGGTCTAGTGACCAGAATTCAGAGCACTCTATGCGTGAGGCCACTGGGCAGGCCTGGAACCGAGGGGCCACAATGGGAAGTGCATGGCCTGCCACTATCACACATAACAGCAGATGAAGGGACTCAAATGGTCCCTGCTCCTGCCTCCCAGCAGTGTCTCTAATGACCTCTGTGCCCTTCTGCCAATTCGATGGCCTCATCAGCCCTTCTTGGACAGGTGAGAGCGTGGTGGTGGTGGTGGTGATGATGGGGAACGTGGGGTCCAGAGCCTGCGGCCCCCCAGGACGGGCACATACCCACTCTAGCCCTCAGCCAGCACCTTTTCCAGCGCGTGGCTCTGGGGCTGCTCCTGGCTGGCCTGCTGAAGGAACAGGCGGATGACTCCTCCCAATCAAAACACATGCACTTCATGAGCACCGGGACATTGCCTGTCCCAGCTCTCTAGGAGGAGCAATGCCACAGTGCAGGCAAAGCCCCTCGTGGAGCTGGGCAGAGTCCACTCAAAGGTGCCGTTTCAGATGGAAAGGACTTCACAGCTAAACCACAGAGGGCTGGACGCCCAGGCCCAGCAGGCCAGGCAAATACCTAGGAAGGAAGGCCCTGCTTCTCCAGAGGTCAGAAATGTGCAGCCTGGCCAGAAGCATGGATAGCAGTGGCCAAGGAGGCAGAAGGGGTAGCCAGCCACAAGGGGGGCTTCTAAAGACAGCTCTATTCCCTGCCCAGCCCTCACCAGGCCCCCAGTGCTCTGGGCCAAATATGGGAACAGAAATCAAGTGCCAAAATCATGAGACCTCTATAATTGGGTCACAATGTCACTTCAGCATTACAGCTTTCCCAAGCCACATCTGTGGGGCAGAAAGACCACCCACGCTGTGGCTTGTGAGCCTCCTAAAAGAAAACAAACAACTAGGTCGGGGCCAGGAGCGTATCCCGGCCGCAGCTTATGGACCTGGGGCCTCCCTGCTCAGCGGCCATCTGCGGGACGCTGAGGCGCCAGTCCTGATCCCCCAGGCTGTTCATGGGGGTAACTGCTGGCTTCTGCCCTGCCCCAGGAACAGGCCTGGAAGACAGCATCCTCAACACGGCCTCATCACAGCACAGTCTGTGTAAGTGGGCAAAGGATGCCATGCACAGCAACAATTTATGGTTCACTGTTTTAATTTGGATGTACAATGTTTGCAGTTTAAAAAATGTAAATATACACCTCGTTTCAGTCTTTCCCCCACCCTCTTCTCGCAGGCCTCTGAAGCAGACAGTCCAGTGTGGCCAGAGCTCCAGGTCTCGCCCATCACAGCCCGGCCAGAACCCAGGGCTGTGGCAGTGGCAGCCTGAGGTCCAGCTCCCCACAGAGGCCAGTCTGCCCCAGCACGAAACGTGAGCAATTACAAGGTGCCACAGGCAGAGCCCTCACTGCACCCACCCCCTACCCCCATTTTCAAAGGGTGCTGCAGTATGGCCGTTCAGGGACAGGCGTTCTCAGAGCAGCAAGGGGAGACCGCAGACTGCACTGCAGCGTGGCAGTGCAGAGGCAGAGTGGCCTGGCCTTTCAAAGCCGCTGCCAGCTGTCCCAAGGATTCCCGAGCGAGTTACTGTCCATGTGGAGTGACATCTTGCAGCTGTGCCAGGAACAGGACAGCCTCTTCCTGTAGGAACCTCCCAGGCTCTGTGCAGAGGCTTGGCTGCTCCCTCCTGTTGCCCCTGCTCCCCACCCCAGGAAAGAGAATGATCCAGGGAGTGACGCCTGCCTGCAGCTTTTGTTTTGAGGCAACCCTCAGAGTGAGAGGCCACAAGCCAAAGTGAAGAAACCTGCTAGGAAGTTTGCTTACAGGTGTCAAGGGGAAGTTAAGTCCATCCCCTATGAACAAAAGAAAAAGAGCCAGAACCAAAACCCACTCTAATCCCTTCATTGGATAAAGTTTCACACGAGTTGGTCACAAGCTGAATTATTGCTGTATTTAAAGTTCTCTCCCAGAACTCTGGCCCAGGCAGGGCTCATTCATACTTCATGAGAAGGAGCGACCCAGAGGTCTCCAGGGTCCCCAAATGACACCCACTGAGGAGTGGGTGTGGTCCCGAATGATACCCATTGAGGGGGTGGTTTGCCTGTGTGGTCATTGGGGTGGGGGGGCGGGGCAGCGTGTCTTTTGGGCACAGTGCAAGTGCTTTAACACCCTCTCTGATGCTACATCTTGGGTGTCTGGGGCAGCTTTCACTTCATCCTTTCACCCCTAAAACATAGGTTTGCTGGCAAAACAAAGAGAGCAATAGTAAAGGGCACTTGGCGTTGGAGACCGCCAGCTCCGGCACGCTCAGCCAGAGCCCATCGCGGAAGAGGGAGGCACATTTTTGAAGAGGAGACAGCTTCAGTGCATTGCAAACAAGCCTACCCTGGTTTCATTAAAGTCTGTCCTGATATCACCAGCAGGAAAACAAAAATTAAAAAGTCAACAATCATTGACACCTTGAACAAAATCTGGATTGACGGCTGCTCATGTTATTTTCTGTCAAGGGATTTTAACGAGCAATGGCCCTCCTTCCGCCGAGTCTTGCTGTCTTGTGTCTTGGTTACACAGTAGGCTCCATGGCAGGTGAAAGAGAAGTCCCCTTCTCCAGATGAGCTGTTGGGTGCGTCTTAAAGGCCCTGAACACTTGTGATACACATAGGCTTCTCTGTGTATATGGGTAAGTGCTTGATTTCATAAACTCATGTGCATTTCTGCTCACACAGACAGGTCTTCAGATGGGCACCTCTTGCCAGAGCTGGGTTCCAAGAACCCCTGTTAACAACCAAATTGTTTTAGATCATGTAATAAATAAAACTAAGTCAACCAAACTCCAAATTGTGCCTGGTTACACTAATTCTAAAGGGGGAATGATTCAAGTTTTATACTTACAGTGTGTCACTTCTTACAAATGTAAACAGCTAACCAGAGTCGCAGGTGGCCTGTGACGCTTCTATCTCGGAGCTGTCACTGTCTCAGGAGGAAGAAGGAGCTAATAAGTTCTCAGGGACCTCCCGTTGCCAACTAACATTTCTAGTTGGCTTTCTATGGAAAAAAGCTGGGATGAGACGTGGAAGCCCAGAACAAATCAGAGAGAATGGTTACTTTCTTACTTCTTGTTTAGGATTCAATAGTATATCTTAAGGTCCTGCTGAAGAATTGGATCCACTCCTATTGTTCATGCCGACGCAGCCAGGGCTGGTGAACTGCCAGGAGCCCAAGGAAAGACTCTCAGAGCAGGGCAGCAGGCCACCCTGCCTGCCCACTGGCCAGCCTCAAACAGCTTCAGGAAAGGGATGAAGGAAGAGGCTGCTCTTGGGGCTGGCTCTGGAGTTCTCACAAGCAGACATTGTGGGATTCAGCATGGGCTTCACCGGGAGAAAAAGGTCACTCCTGCACACCTAGTAGAAGCCAATGAACTTGAAGTACCAAAAAAATTTGTTTTCATTTTCTGGAAAATAGCTTTGAAATAATCTCCCCTTACCACGTCAAATACCCACATGTCGACTGCCTTTGAGCCTATGAGCAAACTGAGCAAACGGCACAATGGAACCAAACCACCAAGGCCTGACTTGGTGAGCAGGATGGCAGACCATCTACCCTGCCTGACAGTCACACAGCAACTGGAGACCCCTTCTCAAAGTCCTGACACACACTCAATCAAGGTCAGGCCTACTTTCAAGGGTTCACTGCCACTTCTAATGATCCGGCAACTTGGGGATGGAAACCAAAAGCTGGTTCAAGGCCTGAGGTGGAAGCAACTGTGGGATCTTGCCCTGCCCCTCACTGGTTCACTGTGCTCAGATCTACATTCTCTGGACTAAAGAGAGCCCTGCCATGTGATCTAGGTTGGAAAGGGGGGCAGAAGAGATGCTATGGTCTGCCTCTAATGGCTGTCCAGACACCACCTTTGTTCTTGACCAAAAGGAGCACATTCAAATGTGGCCCAGTCACCCCCTTGGGGCACTGACTTGGGCACAGCCCTCAGCACAGCCCTCTGACTGGCCAGAGGCAGAGGGTGGGGGACTGCAGGGGCAGGGTCTATTGATGGCTGGGCAGGGGGCCATCACTCCCTGGTTAATGAATGCCTTTAGAGTGCTTGGGGACCAAGGAATAGGGTGCTGGGAGGGGCTGAGAGGTTCCTATGTATGGACAAATTTACCGGACACTCCTTCTTTCCCACAAAGTGGGGGTGTATAACAGAGAGTTCCTGAATGCAGTCAATTCTATAGATTCTGATTAAATGTAAACACATAAAAAAGCAACAGATGATGTGATGGGTGCATTTGGAGGACCGCGGGGCAACAGCCAGGCAGAGGGCGAGTTCCTAGGAGGAGGAGCAAGGACAGCCGGTGGCGTGCGGCACAGGCTTTACGACTGTACATAGTTTACATGGTATAGAAAGAGTTCAGTTAAAATTAATCTCTTTACTGATGTAATTAAATTTTAAATCCTGAGAAGAAACAAGAGATAGGGAAGTAGGGGCTGGGTATCTGGAACTCGCACTGTCCCCCCGGCCTGCACCCTACTAGCACACGCAAGTCTAGAGGCAGGGACAGGCACCCAGGCCCTGGGAGTGGGGGCTGTGACCCCCACTTCCCTGCATCAACTCAAAGCTTGATGCCATCAAGCTCTACCTGTAAGACAGTGGAGGGGCTGGCAGCCAACTTGTAAGAGTGGAAACGGGAGCAGCCATGCCAGGTGCCCGTGTGGCCTGGCCCAGGCTGGCCTTGAGGAGAAAGGTGGACACTGGCCCCGGCCTCTGGTGCTCACTGCAGGCTCGGCACGCAGCTGCCTTGCTCTCTGTGAAGATGCAGGGCCCACAGAGCAGCATGACATGCACCTGTGTGGTTCCTGCTGCCACACGGCAGAAGCCACAGGCACTGTCTGGCTACCCCGTGTGGTGGTGGTGAGGGAAAGCCTGCCCCAATGCACCAGCTGCCCGGCTGAGGCTCCCAGCCTGGGCAGGCGCAGGCCCCCTGCTCCTCCTCACGGCCTCAGTCCTGCAGGCACTCAGCATGTGGCGCCCTTGTGGACACTGTGCAGACAGGCCAGCAGTCGGCGGTAGGGGCTCCCAGGCACCGCGACCACCTCAAACACAGACTGGAAGGCCCTGCGGTCCAGCTCCTCCTCTATCTGGTGTCTGTAAAAGTCTGCGGCAACGAGGCAGAAAAGATTCACGTCCACAGGTTCCAGCTTGCCCATCCTGCTGATGACGTGCGGGAGACTAGCAGAGGAGTTAAGGGAGGAGCACGGCAGCAAGGAGACCTCAGTCCTCCCCGGGAGACCCTCTCCTGACACAAGATCAACCTCCTCTAGCTTCGGCGGGCTCTGGGGGCCTACCAGTGTAGCAGGAAGTGACACACCCAGGAGCCCTCTAACAGCAGCTGTGGCTGCCTCCCACCTGCTCTCCTGCCACGTGGGTTCCAGATGGCCACCAACCAGATACCAGCACCCTCCTGGCTCAGACGCCTGGGCTCCGCCCAGCTCAGCAGAGGAGGGCTTGGGCAGGGTCGGCTTAGAGTAGCACTGCTCACCAGGACTCACCTGGCCTGGCTCCCCTGGCAGCACTGCCGCTGGTGCTTCAGCTCCTGCTGGGGCAGAGGCGGAAGAGTCTCGCCAGCCACCTCGAGCGCCCCAGCCCTGCTGGGCGAGGTGCCCTATAAGCACTGGGACAGCCGCATGGCTTTAAGACTCTGTGGTCTGTCTTGGGAGAAGGCTGCCAAAAGGGGAACTTTTGGCAAAGACAGCACTTTGGGGGTGGGAATTGGATCTTTACTTAAGACTTTTACCCGAGAGGATGGTACGGGCACAATGACAAAGAATAATGAAAAGCAGCATCAGTGAGAAAAGCCTGCCATGGTGAGCATGCACTGTGCAGGGAAGGTGCCTGCAAGGACTGAGCCTGCCTGACCTCTGTCCCACTGACCCTCCATACTGCCCTTTCTGCTGCCTAGTGGGATCTGCCCAGTTCTGGGGGGGACACTTACACTCAGCCTGCTGACACTCTAGCCCAAGCCCCTATTTCTCTGGATATGCCTCCTCGGAAAATGGCTGAACTTGTCACTTTTGTTTCCTTATAAATGTCTTATTCCCCTGGGGCTGAGGTAAATATCATCTTGACACCTGTGGGTTCAAACAAAAACTACATGCTGAGAACAGAATAAGCAAGGATGGGATGTCAGTGAGTGGAGCTGCCAGAGGTCCATTCCAGGGCTGGGGACAGCCTGGTGCAGAAGGACGCAGGGAAGGATACGTGGCAGAGACCCATGGGCTGGTGGACGCGCTGACGAAGAAGCAGGAGAGGCTCCACACGGCCATGGCCACTGGGGCCCTCTGCGTGAAGTTGGAGAGCGACAGCATCACCCAGTCCCGCACCATGGACGACTGGCCTGTGCTGTGCAGGGTCTGGAAGACCTGGAAGAGAGCGAGGGGCAGGAGCATGCTGGGGTCCTGGGGGCTGTCCTGGGGTGTGACAGCCTCGACACAGCAGTGTAGGGGTGAGGGCCACCACTTGCATTTAAAGAGGAGGAATCTGCTAAGGGAACGACACTCATATGGTGAAAAAGAAGAGAGTTCCCCAGCCCTGGCCGCTGGCCCCCTCTCACCTTGAACACCACAGAGGCCATGAACTGGGGGTACGGCTGTTGGTTGGAAAGAAACTCTCCGATGACCTTGTTCATGACATCCTGAGGCGGGAAGAAGTCATCTAAAAACTGGGGGAGGATCCGGGCCACCACTCTGGCTTCACAAGGAAACCCTTTCCTGATCCTACAGGAGGAGAAACCAGTCAGAGCCTCTCCTCCCTCAGGAAAGCTTGTTTCGGAAATGGGGCAGAAGGCTGAGGGCTGGGGCTCAGCTCAGCTGGCCAGGAACTAGGGCTTGGAAGTGCCCTTGACCTGATGAGGGCTTTCTGAGAGCATACTTCTTGAGGATGGATTTTCCCCCTTGACTAGTTACTTTGCAGATGACTGCCCAGCAGCTTGGGTCCCTCTACTCCAAGGTGGTATCCTAGGAACTAAAAAGAGTGTTTTAGACCAGGGAAAGTAATAATTTGGGGTATAGATGAGGCTTAAAAATTCATAAACAAAAACCGTCCTTTTACATTTTGCTATTTTCCATGTCAAAAAGCAGTATGAAACTTCCAACCTCGTGTCCTAGTGCCTTACAGCATACAGTTGGCTAGGAGTCTTTCTCCCTACATAACCTGACCCCATGTGCAGTTTTGCTGCCTGTGCCCTAGGCAGACCACACCATCAGCCTCTACAACAGAGAACAGACCCTCTGAGAAGTTCAAACACAGCCATGTCTGCCACTACGTCAATGTAAACAAAAACCGAGCATAATCAACCAGCACTAGGGCTGATCTGGAAGCCAGGCCCAGGCCTGCCCACATATGCCAGCTGTCACCGCTTGGCGGGACACCCCACAACTCAAAGTGATCTTCTGTCAGGTGAAGACAATTCAACAAAGTGTGCCTCGTGGTGTTTCAAGAATCAAAGTGAGTGTGGGCACTGTACTAAGCCGAAGTCCCAGCTGCCCTGCATCCCATCATCCCTCGGCTGCTAGGGCGTGAGCCCATGCAGGTGTGAGCCCATGGTGTGAGCCCACACAGACATGCACCTCTGCATCATGGTTCTGGCCCAAGTACTCGGCCCGCAAGTGGTGCCCACTAGACATGGCAGCATGAGATGCCAAGGGTAAATGCGCATTTCAAAGTTTAACATGGACCCAACTGGTGTATGCCTGGCTGTCTGGAATACCTCACCTGGCCAGAGTGCACAGGGAAGCCGTGCTGAATGCATTCTTGTAAAAACCAACATTCCTGTGACTGAGCTGAAGACACAGGCTGAGCAATGCAGAAACCTGCCTCACATAGCCTGGATGCAGAGGACTGAGAGCAGACACCAGGGCCTGCTCGCAAGAGAAAGCCTGATGAAGTGTCTAACCTATTTCTCAGAGCTAGTAAACTAAGCCAATTGTGAACAAAAAGGCTCATTGGGAGAGTCTAGGACACACACCACAGACCCCAGGGGCTCTCAAAAACACTTTTCACTGTCTGAACTCTTACCATGACCCACTGAAGCTGTCTGTGGTGCTGCCCAAGGCTCTGCCGGCTTCCTCCTGTGGCCCTGACAGCATAAGCCTGCGCTGATGTCGTCTTGGTTCTCCGCCGCGGAAGGCAGGAACCTTTACTGGCATCTTTCCGACCAACCAGGACGCCACACCTAGCCCCAGAAACCTCCCTGCTTCTCGTGACTACACCTGCCCTGACCCTGCTATACAGCTCGGCCCCGTCCCTCTGACCACCATGGGAGGTGTAAGTCCAGGGGACACCTTGGAGCCATGAAATGTCCAGCCGCAGACACTGGTCAAAGACCACATGCAGGGTGGGTCTGGGGACACAGCCGTGCTAACAATACAAGCAGATGCATACCAACACAGTGCTTCTGCTCACGTTTATGGACAGCTAGGCACAAAGAGGTAGTTTTCATTTCTTACCTATCGAAAAGGACAGATACCCGTTCCATAGCAACGATAACCGACTCGCTGTCTGGAGCTGCAGGATTCGGGTCTGATGTTCTACCTGGACTAATTTTCTCCTTTCCTGAAACAAAATTGTTCGGTACTGAGGTTACCACAGTTGCAAACCATTTAGGCAGTGTAGTTGGTGTGCTGTATAACAGAGCCCAATAAATACCAAGTTTATCTGAAATCAAGTGGCACAAAGTACTGCCTAGGCCGGCACCAAGATCTAGCTCCCTGCTGGCTTGGTCATGCTGTGCAGTGGTGAGCATTCACAGGCCTTCCCTCCACCTGGGCTCTGGGGGGTCCCGAGGCAGTCAACTCCCTGCTCTGGGCTTGAGGAGCTCCCAGGTGAAGGGATGGGGCTGGACTGGACCAACACTAAGGAGCCAAAGCTGGAGGGGATGGTGGTTCCCTGTTGGGTGGAGGAGCACACACAAAGGGCCCAGCTACATTTCCCTGTCCTGTCTGGTATGGATGGAGCCAGGGAGGTCCCAGCCCTTGCTGCCCACACACCTGTGTACATGCAGGTGAGCATCAGGCCCAGGGCCGCCATGGCTCGGTGTGGGCTCTGCACATTCACTCTGTCGACGCTCAGCTTGACCAGGGACTCTGCGTCCAGCCGGGAGAGCTGCTCTGAGAGGAGGAGGCGTTCCAGTCCCCGCAGGACACAGTGGTACGTGACCGCCGGGGTGGACTCTTCACTTCCAGAAAGCATCACCCCACACATCTGACCAAGAGAAAAGCTTGCTGAGGGCAAATAATCAATTCCCGCTCTCATATTTTCCATGCCTCTTTCCCCTACCACAACAGCTCACCCAAGGTGCACCAAGCAAACAGCCCCACGATGGCCCAAGTCAGCTCACCTGGATTATTGATGCGGAAAACTCTGGCCCTACATCCAGAGGGTAGTTCTCGATTAAGTAGAAGGCAGTGGCACACATCACCAGGACGTGCTGTTGGCTATGGATGTTCACACAGCTGGAAACACGAGATAAGAAAATTTGGCCAGCCACAGCAAGCCCGTTTCCAGGCTGTATGCTGGGAGAACACACCTCTGGAACTGGATTTGAATGCAACTGTCCCTCTGGCCGTGGAGACTGGTCTGCATACTGAGCAGGGAGCCTTGCAGCGCTCCCAGACACCCTGCCTGTGTGCGAAGCCTTGTGCTGGGGAGGGCCTGCTGCTGGATGGTTTTTTTAGGCAGCTGCACTCTGGCTTGCCCCTGTCCCAGTATGTCCCCAAGTGTTCCTTTCAGCCTCTGCTCATACTGCCCTCCAGTCTTCTCTATACCCTGCCCTTCCCTTTCCACCCGCTGCTTCATGCTCATCCTTCAGAGGACTTCTTGCTCCCCCGCACTGCATTACTCCCCCCTTACTGCCCCGACTAAGTTACCCTTCACACCGGTTACTCCCCTGACTGGGTTACTCCCTGCCACTGGGCTACTCCCCCCCACCGGGTTACTACCTCCCCCGGGGTTAGGTCTTGCTCATCTGTTGTCAGAGCAACCTGCACCTGTTCTCTGAGGCACGCATCACACACTCATAGACACCTTACTGTGGGACTCCTGCCGGGGCCTGCTTTCCCCACCAGGGATGACAGAGAACTGGCTATCTTGTGACGGGATTAATGGCCAGCATGGATCACCGAGCAGACGCACAGCTCCTCCAACCTGTGCACAGCTGCTCACTTTACCATGCTCACCCTGCTGCTCTGCACACGTCTACCTTTCCTGTGGTTCAGCCTCCAATTTTGGGGTACATGGCACCAGCCCCCCTTCCCAGGCACTACTTTCAGTTCAATATCTCTGCCTGGACTTCCTGCTAATACCGTGTGTTCACTGCACCCAGAGAGCATCACAGTATCTCTGCCTCTCTGCGAGGCGGGAGCGACAGTCACTGAGTGGCCATCTACACACCAACACATTGGAACCCCTGCCGTGTTCCGCTACCAGTTCTTGGGCTGCTGCCCCCAAACTGAATCACGGCACCAACATACATGACTTCCACCTAGGGACACTAAGAGAGGCCAACAGCAGCTCCTGGTTCCCCTTCCCATTTTGCATTCCTGCTTGCCCTGCCTGCATTTGCCAGGTAGTTCTCCATGCCAGCCTATGGGCACACAGGGAGGGTCATTCAATGTCTGCCCAGTCTTGCTCTCACAGCATTCACTGTCTAGCTAGGGCAACAGAAGAGAAAGAGCTCACTCAAGGTCCTCACCACAGGCAATGGCTCATGTGTCACCTTCCAGTTTGTAACCTGAGATGCCATCAGAACGTGTTCCCACTTAAGCCTCTGCACACCTTGCCTTCGGATGCTGGACCTGGCATTCAGGGAGCTCACCAGCTCATTCCAAACCTCTCACCGAGCTTGCTCACTACCCTCCTCCATCCCTCTCCGACCCTCCTGCCAGCTGGAGGAACTGGCCTTTCCTCCCACGCTCCCATCCTCACTCCCTTCCTCTGTCATCTCTCTACCTCTTCTCTTTGCCTGAGGACATTCTACAGGTCAGGGAGAGCTGCAGAGAGAAGAGGCGGAGATGGGAAAGTCAGAACAAAATGTCAGGAGGCAGAACTGGAGCGCTGCCAATGTCAGAGCAGGTCCCATGGATAGGCACGAGTACCTAGTAAGTAGCCACAGGGAGTGTGATTAGCAATGGGGGTGCATCTGAGGATTTGGAGACAAGGTCCCCATTTCCAAGAGGGAGCCCTGAGAAAGCTTCAGGAACATGCCTCCCTGACCTGTAAGTAGTCTGCCTGCCTGGCCCTCTCCTGACGTCCTCCTGTGGGCTACCATCCATTCCTCTCACCTTTTAAGCCCATCACAACACAGCCAGTGGCAAGCCAGTGGGGGCTTCTGACAGGCTGTACTTACTGGGCGACCCCTTTCAGGTTGGAGAGGAGGTAGTCGCTGACAATGGGGATGAGCTGCTTGGCAGTGTCATCAAGGAGGTCGCACTCCAGCACGTAGAGGATGCCGTGCAGGGCTCCGATCCTGCTGGGCAGATGGCTGCTCCTGAGTGTGCTTTCTAGCAGGCGGCTGACAGGCTCTGCGACAGCCTTGTCCTAGAGCAAAGGCACATGGCACGGGCTGACCCCTCACAGAGCAAAGGTCCCCATGGCCTACCACCCTTGCAACCTAGAGGAAGGGTGACCCATGCTACGGATCAGATCAGAAACTGATACTAGGAAGGGAAGCATGAGATGAAGCCCAGCATGCATGGAAGAGGTGGCCCAGTGGGGCTGAGCCTGAGTGTCTTAGAAGGGCCTACTTTGCAAGATGGGCCCTGAGTAGCAACTGGGGACTTATACTGCAGAAGGGCTCCCCGCCCATACCTGATAAGTGAGGCTCACCAGGCCTAGATTCTTTGTGCCAGCAACATGGTTTATGCTGAACTCTGAAAGTCTGGAAGGATGGTGGGTGGTGGGCAGAAGATCCTACGTGACCAGCCCTCAATAAAAACCCTGGGCCCTGGGCCTCCAATGAGCTCCCCCGGCGAGCATCTCACATGTGTAGTCACAACTTGTTGCTGGGGGAATTCAGCATGCCCTGTGTAGCATCTCCGGGAGAGCACTGTGGAAGTTTACACCTGGTTTCCCCAAACTTTGATCCAAGTGTCTTTTCCCTTTGCTGGTTTTGCTTTGCGTCTTTTTGCGGTAAAATGTTCTAGCCATGACAACTATCTGCTGAGCCCTGTGAGCCCATTAGTGAATCACAGAACCTGGGGGTGTTCAAGGACCCCCGACACAACCAGTCTATATTAACCTGGGTCAGATCGGCATCAATTTCATTTAGCATCCTAAATACAATGGGGATTTAAAGAGGATTCTAAATATTTAGTACTATGTTCCTTCTCTTAAGATTTGCTCTTTGTTGGTGAAGAAAAGACCACAGAAAAAAACAGTCATGAGGCAAGTGGTGACTTTGGGGTTTTATAGACCATTCCCACCCTAGGTGGACAGCCGTGGAGTCATTCGACATAGAAGGCCACTAGCTGCTGGCTGATAGCCTCATCTTGTTCCCCAAAAGTGACAGGAGACTGTCTGGCCCTCCGAGCCTGTGCAGAGGACCGTGCTCCTGCTGTTTCAGCCTGAAGGACAATCTTCTTTGCCTAGCAGCTTGCTTCTCCTCCTCCCCACCTCCCCTCTGCTGCTAGCCGACCATGAAGCCACCTGACCCCTTCTTGAGAACTGCTTCGCTCCACACTTCCAAAAGCACAGCATTAGAATGGCTGTCTCTGGGTGGCAGATTTCCTAAGTCTGACAAATATCTCAAAAGGAAAAGACATGCTTTGGAAAGATCCTGTCTGTACCAATGCACAAATTGCCGGAAACCTGCCCCATGGAGGTCCTTGTTGAAGAAAGGCGTTTGAGTGCACACACAAGTGCTGGGGGCCAGGGTCAGACATTGTCTTGCCTGAGGATCTCCTTTTTAAAGTATTTTTCTTTATTGGATGTACTGACAACAACCATTTTCCCAAGGGGATCAGGGCCTGAGCACAATACAAAAGGACAACTACAATGAAAACTAAGCCAGCAGCTAATACTCCCCACAAAGAAAAAGGACTCCTTACAAGCCAAGTGCTTTTGCGCAGTCTCTGAAACCCCCGAGGGTGTGCCCTTTGAAGACTCGAATTCATTCTTTGTGCTCCCCTGACATCTAAGCCACCAGTGTGGCCCCAGGGTCGAAGGCCACCCATGATGGATAACACTTGTTCAAACTTCTTAGTTTGGTGAGGACAAAGGCCTGCGGGAGGCACTGACAGGAAGAAGGGCTGAGCGGTAAGGCTCTGGGCTCACAGCCCACGTCTGTACGGCTGTGAGTAAGTCAGGGTGCCTCCTGGACCTCGGCCTCTCAGGTGCAAGCCAAAAAGTAACAGGCTGACCTCGGTCGGACCGAGGAGAGGGCTACAGGGCAACGTGGCAGGAAGAGGGTGACAAACGACACTGCTGCAAACATTGCCGTTGTTGCCTTTTAGGGATTTTGGGGACACAGAGCCCCAGGGAGAGGCGCTGATGTCTCAGATGCTGGCACTTGGCAGCCACTCCAGTGTCCAATGAACGCGTAAGTTTCTATGGCTGTCACAGAAAGGATTCTAGGGGACACTGAGTAAGAAACACCATCACAACTTGCTGATGCTACTTGGCAAATAGCAAACAATGCCAAAAGGACAGTTTGGAGTGAAGTTATTTTTTTCTGGTGAGAGAGTTGATATCCTTTAATATGCTCTTACTTCAAACAGTAGAGCCCCAAATAGAAGCATTTTCATATGTACCTAACAGCACATGGATGTGGTGCTGCACTGGTTGAACAGAATAATGAGGGACTTAACAGGGACCACTGTAGGTTAATGCTAAGAAAAGACCAGAGAACCCAGAAAGAATGGGAGCAGACTGGTTCCCAGGAGGGAGACCTTGTCAGCAGAGAAGCACAGGAGGCTGTGGACCCTGTCCAAGCAGCAGACAGGAGGCTGTGAAGCCTGCAAAACAGTCTGTGGGGAGAAGTGAGCCAGGTTCTCCCATGCCCATCTCTGTGAGCCACTGGACAGCAGGGTCCTGTGGGCCATGCTAGTGGAAACGGGTACAGATGCCCCAAAACTGGGCTTGCCAAAACTCTAGCTCATAGTGGGAAAAAACACCACCACCACCAGCTCACCTCCAGCCTGAGTGGCCCTGCCAGCTCACAGCCGCCACGGTTCGGGAGGGACTTTCCCAGGCTGAGCCACACCTAGCACCCCCACCCAAATGTCAGATACTGACCTAGAATAAGCTGAGGCGCCTAAGCACAAGGATGGTCTTGGCACTGCCTGGCTTACCATGCCGAGGACAGCGGCTGCTTTGCATGTGGCTGGCACCAAGTACTGGATGAGAATCTCATCTTCTGCAGGGTGCACCCTCCGCAGCTCTGTCAGAGTCAGGTACATCATCTCAAACTGGCTGCGCTCCGTGAACAAGTCTGAGACCACCAGAAGCTGGAGACAGAGCAGGAGGACAGAGGGGAGCATTCTGCGGATCAGCCCGAGCAGAGAGGTAGATGTTATTGACAGAGCCATGTGCTCCACCAGCTAAGATAGAGTAAAAGGCGGATTCATAGGTGCCCTGACTAATGGGCAAGCGCCCCAGAAACCTGAATTCCACATAAAAACCTAATAGTAAAGAAACTGGTCGCCAGCCGTCCTCTCAGAAGCACGAGTAGATCCGCTGTTACTTATGTGGGGACGTTTGCTGGCAGGCAGCCACCAGGAAAGACCCTGTGCCTGCAACCTTTCCACGGAGAAACCTCTACACTAGGCAGTGGGCTCGCAAAACCCCTTCCAATAGAGGTTCAGAAATCAACGCTGTGGCCACCCTCCCTACCGCCTCCCAAGCACCCCTGTGTCAAAGGCAGCATCCTTCATGCCTGCCGTCGCGCCTCACTGGGCAGGACCCCTGCGCTCACAAGGCGGGGGCTGGCCCTTCCCAGTGGCCTCCCCGGGGCTGGGTTCATCCACCAGCAGTGCCTAGGCTGGTCTGGTCCAGAGGTGGGGGACCCCCGAGACCTCCCCTGGGCCCGCCCGGTTAACTCTGTTTTATAATAATACTCTCTCTTCACTCTCATTCTCTCTGGAGCCTTTAGTGGAATTTTCCGGAGGCTGCATGACAATGGTTATTGCAACAGACGGAATGCAGAGCAGAGAATGCAGCTGTCTTCTAAAAAGCTATACACGAAAGAGATTAGCACTATTTTACATTTCTGCAATTCTTCTCACTATTTTTAAAAAGCTATTTTTAATAAAAACTTATCATTTTTATCCATTATTTTAAATTGGAATAATAAGTAGCTTACAAGTGCTCTTTGGGTTTCTCACTAATCTTCAGAATGTGAAGCAAACCTGAGAGCAAACCATGTGAGAAAGAGAGCTTGAGAGTGTTTCCCCCATGGGAGCCGTGATCCTGCGACCAAGACCACAAGTCCTAGAAGAGGTAAATCCAGAAAACTGAAGTAAGCCTCAAAAACTTTTATAGGAAACTGTCATTTCCAGGAAACTTTTACTGTCTTTTAAAAGAGCATTAGTCTTGCCTGCCATGCCAAAAAAAAAAGGAGACTTACTCTGCCATGGATTAGAAATTTTCAAAGATGTTTCTTCACTGGTTTGACAATTATCATCCTGTATCTGTACATATGTTCCTTCACAGATGACCAGTGATTACAGAACACTTGTTGGGAATTTCTCTCTCTCTCTCTTTCTCTCTCTGTGTGTATGTATGTGTGTGACTGAGACAGGCTGTGTGTGTATCAAGTGGAGGAAGTCAAACTTACAGATCGGACCACTTCACTGATCAGAATGATGGGAGTCCTTCTGGCTGAACTTGATGGCAGGACCCAACGGCTGTACAACTCAAGCAAAAACTGCGAACAGGAATGGATGTCCACTCCAGCCCGGTGTTTCCTGCAGAGCAGGCAAGACAAACGTTTCCACCCCCATATACGAGATGACAGATTCATTTCAAGAGGCACAATCACCTTTTCTAATAACCCCCACACAAATCAAATCACTGATAAGATCAGAGTGCCCTGGAAAAAAAAAAAAAGAACCAGTAACGGCACACGGCAAACCTGGAGTTGACCGGAGATGTGGGTGGCGACGAAGGCACAGGGGCATCAGCCTCGTCCTCCTCTTCTTCATCCCACTCCTCTTCCCTCAGAGGTGTGATGTTGTTTCCCAGCCACACGGAGTGTATGGAAACCTTGTATAGAGACAGGACATTCAGCTCCATGCTTGGGGAGCTCATTTGCAAGCTGCCCATTCCTCCTTGAGAGGAGAGGGATGGCCAAGGGGTGCCGAATGACAGGTTCACTCTGAGCCACCTGAGCTGAGGACAATCCCGATGGAAGGACTGTCACTCAGCAAGGACGCTCAGTGCCATCAGCTTGGGGGGGGGGGGCAGGGCGGGGCACTGTGAGAGGCACTCAGAGGAGCCTCTCAGAACTGGGGGGCTAGAGAGCTGCAACCTCAGGGACAAAAGCCCCAGAAAGGGGAGCAGCACACTCCCCAGGTGGGACTGAGGGGGAGTGAAGGGATGGACCACTAAGAATGGAGGTTTCGGCTCCTATGTAACATCTGAATGAAGTCCTGGCAAAAAAGGAACCAGTATATGAACTTTCTTTTCACATCTGGCCCTCACTCATTGGGTAGTTATTTGTGTAAACCCAATGAAAGCCCTGTACAAATCCAACAGGGGTGATGGAAGTAGGAAAGAATTAGGAAGCCTGAGAGTAGAGGGATTGAAACAATGGTGGGGAGGGGCCTGGGGCAGAAAGCTAACCAGTCCTGCAGTGGAGTCCGTTCCAGGAGGCAAGTGAGGGCTCCTGTTACATGCTTCCCCATCTAGAAACACACACTGGATGCCATCACAATCACTTATCCATCTTCCTGTCTGCTTTGTCCACACTGAAACCCTCTAGCACTTGGCAAGGTAGCAAGCATACAGAAGCTACTCAGTCCAAGTTTACAGAGGAATGAACAAACGAGTGTTGGCTGCGTTCCCACACTCAGTGACACTAATTCCAACTCTTGCTCTGTGTATGCAATCACTACTTCTTTGAATCCCCCCCCTTTTCTGTAGGGAATCTGAGGTAGACAGAGTTGGCTAGAGGCCAGATGGCCAGACTGAAAATAAACTGTGAATCGTAAGAGCAATTTTTCTGTAGGTAGCCCCTCCACTCCCTGAAGTTCCTTCTCCAAAGCAAGGGGTGGCTCAGTGGCATGGTACCTGAGAGCCAATGGCTATTCCAGCCAAGGCAGGGGTCGAATTATATTTCACTCCTGTAGAACCCCACTCTACTCAGTTTGTGAAGTCACATGCAGGTGCAAACTCTAAAGGAAGTGTAGCACCATCAGGTGACTGCAGGTGAGTCATCAGAACACAGCCCCACCATGAAGCCAACATCCCTGGACCCCAGAGCAAAAGGGATGGGGTGAAGACATTTGCATTCCTGGCCTGCTCTTCAGAAACACACCTCCTCAAAAACCACATTAAATTCTAGAGATCGCTTTCACTTATCTCAGGGTGGAAACTTCTCTGCAAAAGGAAAGGCAGGAAACGTCTCTGCCAAAGAAAAGCGCTGTGGCTTCTTTTCCAACTGACTAAATCACTGCTTCTTGCTCATAAAGCCAGCGAGACTGAGCAGGACCAGGAACCAGGGCCGAGAGGACACAGGTGACTAGAGGACCATAGGTGTATAGCCTGAGGGTCTGCTCTCCTCCACTACACAGCTTCTGGGAGGAAACCCTCAGAGTTAACAGAGCTTTGCAACACTACACAGAGTTAATTACTTCTTCTTATTATTTAAAAAAAAAAAGGTACAAAGAAAACGACACAGCTTACTGGGTTCTAAGAAGCCAGCACTATACTAAAAGGAACTGGAGTGGAGGCAGGAGGGCCCAGCAGTCAAACTGGCCATTGTGCTCCGAGCACTAGCTCAGGGTCTTGGGCTGAAAGCTGCCCCGAGCACTCTGATGACTCTCTGTCTGTCCTCACCATGAGATATGCTAGCACAGGTGTGGATGCCCCGAGGTTTCTTTTTTTTTCCTACAGATTTCTACTGCAGGTTGCATCAACATGTCCCTCAAGCATGTTCCACTCAATGAAAAGAAACATGGCTACTGGAACACAAGAAACATGGCTATGTCGAAATTTTCCATTTTTGCTTAACTGAATTTTAAAATTTTCAGACAGCTGTCAGGACTCATAAATATATAAAGGTGAATACCAGGTAACATCTGCAGTGGGAAAATCAGCACCAAATCCACAACTATGCACAGGTTCTACCTCTACACCCAGCAGGGTTTAACACCTTTATTGGAGCAAATTGGTCCAACCAGCCAAGCATGGTTCCCTCACATGAACCTTGTGTTGGTGATCCACAAGCACTCTCGATTTACCACAGGCCTGTAGTGAATGTTTTACTAAAACAATCAGATTTGGGAAGGGATGTGTGAGCAAAAGCACACATTTTAGATCATTCACTGCTTTTCCTACTGTGGAAGAAAAAGCTTTGGCAATCTCTATTCACTACCTAAGATAGAAAAGATATTTCAGAGTGGAGCTAACTGTAAGATGCCAAAGATAAGACCCAGGAAGGCTAACCTATCTCCTGCTCACACTGAGAGTGTGACACTTTCTTCCGTAAGTGTCACTGGGCCGGGCCTCCTGAGGACTTGGCAGCAGTTTATCCAGACCACGAGGCCATCATACTGTATTTTCCCAGATACTTGGTTACCTCTGGGCTCTCCACTGCCCACCGTGCTAAGTGAGTGCCAGGTTTAATATTTGCTAAGCACTTCATAGTATCCTGGGAAATGAACAGAACAGTCTCCAGCCTGGCTCCTTCCTCTGGAAGTACAACAGCATTGGTGTTAGGTTCTCACTGATCAACACACACACTGTACAATCATGTACTGATGATCAACGTCTTTTTACTCTTTGTGTTTGGGGCCCTTGTCTCTTTTGTGAGGTGCTTTTTTTTTTTTCCTTATTTTGATCACTCTGTTCTACATATATAATCAGTAATTCACATCATCACATAGTTGCATATTCATCATGATCATTTCTTTGAACATTTGCATCTATTCAGAAAAAGAAATAAAATGAAAACAGAAAAAAATTTATGTATACTATACCCCTTACCCCTTTCATTGATCACTAGCATTTCAAACTAAATTTATTTTAACATTTGTTCCCCCTATTATTTATTTTTATTCCATATGCTCTACTCGTCTGTTGATAAGGTAGATAAAAGGGGCATCAGACACAAGGTTTTCACAATCAGTCACATTGTGAAAGCTGTATCATTATTCAATCATCACCAAGAAACATGGCTACTGGAACACAGCTCTACATTTTCAGGCAGTTCCCTCCAGCCTCTCCATTACATCTTGACTAACAAGGTGATATCTATTTAATGCATAAGAATAACCTCCAGGATAACCTCTCAACTCTGTTTGGAATCTCTCAGCCATTGACACTTTGTCTCATTTCACTCGTCCCCCTTTTGGTCGAGAAGGTTTTCTCAGTCCCTTGATGCTGAGTCTCAGCTCATTCTAGGGTACCCCGAGTTTTCTGATGAGGACAGGCAGGCAGACTTTGAGCAGAGCTGGCATTCACACTCAGGTGTGTCTACCACACTGGAGTGTAATTGCACTCCTTGCAGAGCTGGTGGCTAAAAAGCTCATAACTATCACAGCAAGGATTCCACCATATGCTCTGTCTGAGCCTCTTACACTGAATTCCATTTTATACCCCGGACCTTTGCTTTCCTCATTTCATGTTTCTTACCTACTTCTAAGTCACCCATCTCACCAAGTTATATAAACATTTATGTCATCATATACACATACAATGATAAAATATCTTACATTCTTTTTGAAATAAAGAAAGCAATGAAAATGCCCTGGATTCAAGGGGCTCCTGTGAACGAACCTGGCCCAGTTTATAGCTTGTGTTGCCAAGCTCTCGCTCAGGGTTGATCTGGAGCAGAAGCTTGTCGTGGCTGATCAGGACCCCTGCAAAGTAACAAAAGAGTGAGGGACATTCTGTAGACTCCTGTGAAGGCAAGGGCCAGTGCAGGAGGGGGAGCCCATAGGCAGCCTGAGCTGGGCAGGCCTGCCTGCCCCTTTGCTGCTCTACTTCACCTCTCACAGGACTGCAAAACCTCTCAGGAGTCTGGGGTTTTCTTCACCTTTGTAATCTATTACACTGGTAACAGTGGGTGGGGGGTGGGAATCCTGCATTATTTTTCCTCTTAGCAAATGGGACCCCACTTTTCTTATTCAAACTCAGCCTTGAACTCTGTGGACAGGCATCAGTCACAGACTGGGCTACAGGACCTATGGATAAGGTGACAAAGTGCATGCTGGCAGGGGTCTCTGCAGGTCCCAGAGGTCAATTTTAGTGGGCTGCGTCATCCAGAAGCTTACCTTGGTGCCCCCAGCAAGAGGGCACAGGCTCATCTCTGCAGCCCACCCGCCTTCGCATGATAGCCCTCGTCTTCAGGCATACACTCCAGGCCCCAGAAAGAATGACCTCCTCGCTTCCTTCTGCTGGGCACCCATCCTGTCCCATGCCTCAGCCTCTGGCCCCCAGCTGAATGACCTAGTCTCTAAGCCTCTCTGCCAGAGCTGGCATCACATGCCCTCCAGAAATATCTGCTTTCCTGAGCCCTAATGCCACCTACCTGCTCCTAACCCACTCCAGCCCCATTCCTGCCCAGTGTGGCCTTTGGGAATGAATGCTGGTGAGTTCTTGCCACATAAGACTTCCCACAAGAACCCAGAGTTTCAGAGTGTTTACATGGACCCTTTTCATTTTCTTTTATGGCCAGTTTTCCAGCCTCTGAGGACTCTTTTGCTTCCACAAATTGCCTGGTGAGATCTCAGGACAGTGCTCCCATTCGGTTCCACACCCTATTTTCAAGATTGATAAACTGTTTCTGTGCCTGAGTGAGGCGTTCACCTGTGAACTAGGATGGCACAGTTAGCAAGGCAGCCGCCAACCGTGGATACTACAAATAAAATCATGGCACGAGTCTTTCTGTCTACATGGTGTTATTAATAAGTTAGTCCTATTTTCATTCTAGCCTGAGTGCAAGAGCCCCTTCTCCCACAGGTACCTGTTGTAGCTGGAGACAGAGAAGGGACAGGATCCCAAGCTTGGTATAAATGATGAGTGGCGATGTTCTCTCTCTTTGAAACCATTGCTTGAATTTCCTGCTCTACAATTCCTCGGATAGCACTTAACTTCCTTCCAAACCTAAAATTCAAAACAGAGGTGAAAGAATATTTTGCTTCTTTCAAAATCCTACAAATGAAAAACCAGGACATCCCCCCAGCTTAGACTACAGATAACACAGAACCTGCAACAAGGCAAACCATGACTGTCCTTTCCAGAGAGCCCCTGCCCCCAAATCCCTGCTCAGGTGCCCACTGGCTTGCTGGCTCCTGCCCTGCCTGAGCTGCCTGTTGACATTCCAGGCCCCCGGCAGCCACAAGCCTTCTGGTCACCTTGCCTCCCATCACTAAACAAAATACTTCTGGAAATACTGCAGCTATCTGCCTTTTTAGTACCTCTTGCAAAAAGAGAGGGTCCAGGAATTTTGTTCTAAATTTTGGTAACAAGGAAGGGCACTGATGAAACTATTGGCTGCCTGGGGGGTGCCTCTCTGACAATGCTCAGGGCCCGAGGCAAACCTGGTATCAAGAGCCTTCAGGGGCTTGGTCCGAGGCTGCTGCTCCAGGCAGCTCACAGCCGGGTTGCCTGCCACGGGGACGGCCATGGCACTCAGCACCAGGGAAGTGATGGCTTGCACGGCCAAGACGTTGATCTGGGTCCTCTCTGTGTCTTCCTGGAAGGAGAGGACCCCACCCCAGGTCAGGGAGTCACAAGCAGCCCTGACCCCTGACTCCCCCCCCACCTTGCCATGCAGAGCCTGGCAGGCAGTGGTCCCAGCCAGTGGCCACCATGGCCTTGTCAGGAGGAAGACAAGTGTGGGACAGTGTGACTTTCCTTGGCCATGGCCTCCCTTTGTCTACGTCTACAACAGCACCACGCAGTGCCACACACATGTACCTGCCTTGAAGTAAATCTGTTGGGCGAATGTCTACTTTTCAAAATGTCTACTTTCAAATGTCTACTTTTCTTGCCTACTACAGGCAAGAAACTCCAAACATGAGTAACTTTTTAAGCAACTGTCCCTAAATTTATTCACTAATTTTAGAGATTCTGCATATGATATCCTGTTAGCTTCTACAGGAATTTAAGGACAATCTTGATAATTTTTAACAGGTTTATCCTCTCAAATGCTATTTAGGTAAGTTTATGCTACATTTTCTATCAGTTAATGAGTCACAGCCCATGACTTCCAATATTTCAGGTTTTGCTTTATCAGAGCATAGCTTTCCTTAATATAAAAATAATGGATTCAGGGCGAGCCACAGTGGCTCAGCAGGCAGAGTTCTCGCTTGCCATGCTGGAGAGATTTCCGGTGCCTGCCCATGCAAAACAATAACAATAATAATGGAACACTCACACTCTAAGAAGCCTAATAAAATCTTTACAAGACATTCAAGAAAAATGAACACAAGGTATGCACGTTCTTTATACAGTACCTTTCCATTTCATTCCACCCCCACACAGCTCTGAACAAGACTCCTTCCCAAAGGGAGGGGCCTTACTGCGCCCGAACGTGCAGACGCCTTGTGACAGCGTGTACCACAGTCACGGGCAATTCTCGTGTCCCAGCAGCCAAGAGATTGCCCTGCTCTGGAACCTCAGTCAACACACAGTCTCACTCATTCTTTTAAAAACAAAGTCAGACAGAAAAACAACTAGCTCACTGCCTTCCTTGTACCCGCTACAAAACCAACGGCAAGCTGCCCATGGCCACCAGCTTGCCAGTGAGCAGAACTGAGTCAGAGCACACACGGGTCCCAGTGGGGCTGGCGCAAGGCCTTACCTCTGGCTGGCTCTCTGCCTGTTCCAGCGCGATGGGCTGGGTCACCAAGACGCCAAGAAGAGTGGCCCAAGTCTCCTCAAACTGTGTACGACTCGTCCATCCTAAGAATGCAAATGTTAGGCTAGAACAGAGGTTCATCCAGTTCTCAAACTGTTCATTGTCACTATCCCCATTGGATAGTGGATGGATGACGAGACAGGGGTTCTAGAGGATAAAATGACTCGCGCAGCACTACACAGCCAAGACTCTCAGGAGCACAGCCCGGGGCTGTCTGATTCCAAAGCCCCCATTCCTGCCCCTCTACCGGGTGGACCAGGGGAACTTCGGAGCCAAGAGACTTAGCACCACTGGACCCAATATGCTCATACGAGAAAATGGACATCGATGGCAATGTAATAGGACCAAACTGACAAAAACAACTCCAAAAACACTGAGGAAAACTTTTCCATACTCAGCATAAATATATAAATAAAGACTAAATTTGGCTTTACATTATCTATTATAAGCGTACCTATCCTGACTTCAATTAAACCTGATATATAGAAATCTGTGATTAAATACACAAAGGTGCACACATGCAACCTTGGATCTAATTTCCCATTTTAATAAAGGGTCTTGGTATGTACTGCAAAAATGCATTCATGCATTTTCATAAGACCCCGAAACTGTCTACCAAGTAAAATGAGATGAGTAAGACTACAACCTTGGGTTATGATGTCCAATGATTGCGAAAGAGAAGCCACAAACATACCTAGTGTATTGACACGGTAGATGAACTCTTTGAAGACTTCTTTTTCCTGAAGGAATTCCACAGGGATCTCAGGAAGTGCTGTGCCAAAATCCCCTCCAGGTTTGGGTGACCATCCGAGTTTCCACACCTGAGAGTGCAAAACACAGTAAGATTTAATGAGACCAGCCCAGGACAGCTAAACTGTGAGGAACAAAGAAACACCACTTCTCTACTCCAAGTCTCCCTCCTGAGCCCAAAGACCTACAAACACCTCCACAAACATTTCCAAGAGCAAACTTGCTGCCTTCCCTGAAATGCAGCTCCAACTCCCGTGCCTCAGGATGACCTTTCCTACGAAGCGCACTTCCCAAACCTGCTGAGCCCCCCCCTTTTCCCACAACCCAGGCCAGGCCCCGTCACCTTCCACCTTGTGGGTGAACATGCTATGGTCACTCTAATTGTTCATGGTGGCCAGGTTCTTTTTGGGAGATGCTGGCAGACTCCTACCCTTAGAGGGAGTGAGAGTTAGAGAGAGGCCCCTTGCCCACAAAATACCAAACATGTAGTATATATGAATAAAAGTAAGTCTTTGATGAAATGTAGCCACATAAAAACACTTACTGGCAAGCAGACACAAAAACAGCCATCCTGTCCGTTTCTGTAACCCCATGAAATCCCCAACAAGCACCTTCATGGAAGGCTTGCTTGAGGCAGACAACACTGTTTAGTTGCAGGATTGGCATGGCTGACCAGCACCTCCTTCAGATGTTGGGACAGAGGACTTGACAGAGGCCCAGGCCAAGAACCCCATCCTAGGCTCCACAGCATGTCTGGGCAGAGGCCTTGGTGGTAGTGCTGGCCAATCTGAATGGCATCTGCATCATTCATTTCACATAAGGAAACTATACCCCAAACCCTAGAACCCCCAAGTCAAGTAGAGGCACTTGGCTGCCTCCAGCGTACACCTTCCCATGAGGGCACTTTAGAGTGGAGATCTGCCTGATCTCTTGCCTGAGTGTCTCCATCACATCGTCCATGCCAAAGTACCTTCAAGCACTCTGCAAACACTAAATTTTGGAAGATAACAACTATCTCTAGCTACCCTTCCTGCTTCCAGTCTCCCCACAAACCCCATTCCTTCAAAGCGCAGTAACTGTTTCAAAACTACCCTCTTCTGAATTTACAGCAGCTCCTTCCTGTCCAGGGAATAGCTCTATTCTTATCTGGGACTCACACCCTGTACAAGGTGCTGACAACCTGCTCTCCAGCACTGCCTGTCCTCCTCACTGCCCGGTGGGCAATGGGCTTCAGAGATGCCTGGCCATTCCCTGATCTATACCCATTCCCCCCAGGTGCATGCCCCCGGGCTTTGCTCCTGAATGACACCTCCATCTCAACAGCTTTATTCCTCTGCCCTGGAAAAACCCTCATTATTCAAGGTCCAACAAACACAGCTTCCATGGTAAAAGCTTCTCCAGAATCTCTCTCTGTCACATACACACACACGTGTGCACACACATAGAGGCTGTGCTTATCCTTGCAAGCACAGTGCCTTCCACACAGAAATAACTGCCTTTCCTCCGGGAACCTAATTCTCTTTTCGGGCTAACATCTATCTACGATTTGAATCCTGCTGTGTACGAGCCTCTCTCTTCTGGCTTGTGGAAGACTTCATTTTTGCCAAGGAGTACATTGCATCATCTCAGTTCAGAAGCTATAGTGGTTTGGAAATGATCTAACTTCATTGGGGAGAGGTTAGTTCGGCCCCTTATCGACCCTCATCCTGTTCAAGCTCTTTCTGTTTCCCCAGACAAGGAGCCTGGCTGATAACGCCTATTTTAAACAGATTCTGAAGACAATTTCAAAAGAGGAGTTACAAGAGTGGTGGTGTGGAAATAAGTAAATTATCTCCAAAGGTGACTACTTTGAAAGGAAACTATTCACCAAGGAGATACAATTTTGGGCCTATCATTAAACAAGTCAGTATCACTACTTTAGAGTCACATCTGACACTAAATACCTATTAGTGGGAGATGAATCTTATTGAATGATGTAATGCCTCACCGTGTTTTATGTTATGACTGGAAAAAACAGACAGGTGTCAAAACCACCTGTAACAAGACTTTCTGGCCCCAAAGGACCCATCTAACAGGAAGATTCTGTTTCATTCCTCTGGCAACCTCCCTGGACAGGGGCTTGCCTTTCTGTTACCATTTCATCCCTGTCTTCTGCAAAGCACATGAGCGGACTCACCAGGGGTGGCACTCGCGTATAGCTGTTGACCAGGGGTAAGCGGGCCAGGCTGACGACGATGTTCTTCAGCACTGAAGTGAGGAACGCCGGCACGCTGCTGTTCCTCCTGTGACCCAAGGCCAGCACTGACTGCAAAGACTCCACCATCTCCGCCACCATCTCACAAGCTGTGCTGATAAACCTGGAAGCTAAACAAGCAACCAGGGTAAGGACAGGACCTTTCCGTCAAAATACACTCCAAACCTGCCCCTCCTCCTAATCTCCCCACCCCAGAAGAAAAGCATGATCCTACAACCAGCTGCTCAAGCCAGAAATATGGAATTGCCTCCATGTTTCCTTCTTCCTCTGTCTCATTCCCCACCTCAGCCTGGTCAGAGGTCCTGCAGATCTTACCTCCTTAACATTCACCTGAACCATGCAATTCTCCACATTTTCTACCAGGATTGTTGCAACCATCTTGAAACTAGTCTCCTCCCTCCAGTCCAAAGGTCCTCTCACCCACCTATGAAGCAGCCAGGAATGGTTCTCTAACACCCAAAAGCAATCGTGCAGCTATCAGCCTAAATGTTCCTTCAGGATGCTCCCCTGCCCTTCCTCTTTCTCTGGTTTTCCCAGGGCTCTGGGCTTGTCCCAAAGCTGGAATGTAAAGAATCATGCTTTAATCTTCAGTTTTCCCTAGACTAGGGTTCTCGATGGGCTGAGTATGGGGTTCCAACATATCAGCCGACCCTAGTTTTGTCAAACTAGAACTCCTGAGACAGAACGATGAGGAATAGCAACATCCCTACAAGCATCTTGAGCACAGGGATTGTCTCTTACTCACTTTGGGTCCACCATATCATATATGCTAAAAATTATTTGTTGAATTGACAAATGTTCAGGATCTTAGTTAGATATCACCCATGGTCTACTAGATTCAACTGTCCAGGTAACTTCCTAATAAAGAATTCCTACTGGGCTTAAAGAATCAAACCCCAAGCTAAAAGAAATGAGGTTGTCTTAAATAGTATTTAGTGTGAAATCTTTAAGCAGTATCATCCTATCGAGGTGATTAAAACAAAACAAAATAACCACCATGCTTCTTCCTCTGGCCAGGTTGAAAATAATCAGCCAAAAGAGGGTCATGGAGAATGAGCACTGTTATACAAAAATCTAAACAATGTAAAGTTCAGCCAGTGGGCCTGCATTCTCTGACTCAAATCCTTGAAATAACTGAACAATTTTCAGAGTAATGGAAATTAAAATTATAAATAAAATAAATGTTGTTGCTTACTGAGCACTTATTATAAGCCTGGTATCTATTCTAGATGCTTTATGTACTTACTTACTTAATCCTCAGAACATTCTTATAAGGTTAGTACTACCCTTATCCTCATTACAGATGCTCAGGGTAAGTAATTCCATTATGACCAAGCAGGGATGTGAAAGTTTCACATACTCCCTCCAGATCTTACGGAATCATGAAATTGCAAACTAAGGGCTGGAAGGGACCTGAGAGATTCGATGTAAGTGTTCGGTGAACACGGCCTCTGCTCTGATTCAAAACATACTGCTTCTGGATTGTTATGCAATTACAAAAACTTGAGCAAGGAACTAGAAGGAAAAATGCTGTGCTTAAGACTAAGAGCAGTAGAGCTAAATGCTGAGATGACACAAAACCTGGAAAAAAAGAGACACAAAATGCCTATGGACTTTTTATAAATAAGACTTGTTTCTTAAGCCAGCAAAGCATAGATAAGATGCCTAATATTCCAACTAGAGTGTTTTGTTAAAGAAAAAAACAAGCATCTCCAGGTGAGACCTGCTTTCTCGCTTTGTGGGGTCGGCTGAAAGCTGGAGCCCAGCCAGATCTTCCCAGTAAAGGAACTAAAATGGCCCCAGGAACAGGGAGCTTGGGTTCAGCCCCAGTGCCCTGGAGGATGGGGATCACACCTGGCCGTAATAAACCATACAACAGATTGAAAAACCTGGAGACCTACTTTAGAGCCAGAAGGAATGATATGAAAAAAATACAGTACATGTCTAAGTCTAGAGTTTAAATGATTTGGATTTGGACCTGGTTTCTGCAGGAAGGACAGGGGTTTTCTATTTACTCAGTCATCACTCAACAAGCATTTGTTGATCATTTACAACATGCCAAGCAATAGTTTCTGAGAATACAAAGGAGGAGAACATATTCCCTGCCCTCAAGGGGCTCAGAAAACATGTCAAAAAGACAGACGAAGCAGTAATGCCATGGAGTATGTTAAATGCTAAGATGGATGGGACAGAAGGGGGCTACCAGAGGAGGGGGTACAAACCTCAGTCCACAAGGATGTAGATCAGAGAGAGGTTCCCTGGGACTGTGACATCCCAGTCATATTTGAAGGGTCAAAGATAGCCAGACGAAGAGGGGGCAGGCGTTTAAGCAGAGCAAGGACCACGTGCAAGACAATGTACTAAAGTTCCGCTTAAATTGAGGGAAAAGCTGCATAACAGATAAAGCAAGCGTTCAAGACACCACAGTTATCCTTTAAATGTCTTTTGTGAATGAATTTCAAGCCTCCAAAGAGACTAAGCGGAGGAAAATGGATCTAAAGACTTACTCTGTGTGTTTGAATTTAATTCATCCTCTCTGACAGCTTTTGGAGAGTTGATCTTTCTTTCTGGACTAAGAAGCTGGTCCCCAGGCTGCACTGCAACTATAATTATAAAATAACAAACAGAATGTCCAAACACATTTACATTTCTACATTTGTGTAGCCTCATAAAAATTCAAGGTTGTAGACTATGCTGTCAAGAGAGGAAAATACTGCCCATAATCAATTTTAGACAAATAGGAAATACTAGGCAATATTAAACTTCGGGTATCAACATCTTGGTTAATCCTTAAATTTTACAAGGATTTGGACTTCTACATTCAAATTTATAAATCCTTCTACTGTCTCCTACTTGCCATCGCTAACCCTGAAGGCTTTTGTAAGACAGCTCATGACTCATTATTGCTAAAAGCATCACTAAACCCCAAGAAGTCTGGCTTTTAAATTAATCCCGGGATCTTCAATTTCAAGTTGACTACAAATGCATAGATGAAAAACAATTTAAACAACGAAACTTCAAAACCACTCTATAATGTTTGATTTAAAAATACAAAATTTCAAACACCCTCTAACATGTCAATTATAATGTCCAATTTTTAAAGTATTTTGGCTAATGACCCTCATCAAGCACACTGTTCTTGAAGAGAATAACTTATTTTACAGTGTTATTATTACAATGCAATATAGAAACAATCATTTCAACTACAACAGAAAACAGTCTTTTTAATGTAATTGTATTAATCTCATATTCAAGTTAGGACTAAAAACATGAATTAGTCAACAAGGACCAGAGATCAAAAGGACATAAAATTCAGACTTTTAAAAAATGAACATTGCAACTCAAAAATCTAAACAAAATGACTACAAAAATAAATGCAAGTTAAATTCTAGTGCAGATGCCAAAGATATTAGAGATTGAGAGAGGCTCTTTCTATAGCGAGACTTTATCCATCACTTCAGCCCCCAATTCCTAACTTAGTACCTGGTAAATAAAAGGCACAAAATAAATGCTTAAACCACATTCTTTGAGCTGATTACTGGCTCAACTGACGAAGGACAAGAAACAGATCCGTTCGTGTGTATCTGCTTACTGGCTTCCAGGATGAAGCGGACGCAATGGATGAGGGAGCAGGCTTGGGTCACACAGTCTGTGGAGGAGACTATGTTCCAGAGCTCTGGCAGCTGCAGAGCCAAGCAGCAACAGTCCAAGCCGGCCTGGAGGTCCAGACTCTGAGGGACTTGGTCGTGTATTAAATGCCATGATAGGGCCTAAAAGAGAAATTAACAAACCTTTAAACACTTATTTCCTGATGGGTGTTTCCTACACGGATAGCTGCAGCAGGGGAGACGCAATTCACAGCTGCAGTGGAACTGCCCAAAGCATGGAGATGCTAGAAGATAGGAACACCCTTGCCCTTGCTGGAAGGACTGAATGTCCATCTCTCTACACCGTCACCTTTTACATTCACGCTGGATCCCAGTCCCACTTACTCCACAAAGCTCAGCTGGCTCGCACCCCAAGGGCTCCTTTCTCTGCCAGAATCCCCACCGAAATCTAGCTGCCCCTTTGTAACCTTCAAAACTCAACTCTGTGGTCCCCTCCAGCAATCCTTCCTGACCACAGGCCTCCAGGCCACATAAGATGCTCTCCCTTGGGACTCACATAGCATCAGACAGCCTTTGTCACTGCCCATAGAGGCTTGACTGGAGAGCACGTTTCTGGTGATAGTCAGACCTAGGTTCAAATGCAGATTGCTGCCGTCTTTCTGGGTTAAGCTGGGCAAGTCACTTAGACTCTCTAAACCTTGCTTTCCTCATCTGTAAAATGGGGATAACAGAGTCCATCTCATAGAATATTATGAGACCTGAAGATGATACATGTCAAGTATTTTGTCCTGCACACAGCAGACAATATAAATTGGCAGCTCTATAACAATCAATCTGTTCTGTAATCCTGTGTGCACTTTCCAGCCTTCCCCACAATTCAAAAACCTAAAAGGCTGGATCACATCCTCTCTGACATGGTCCAAAGCCCTCCTGGCTTGGGATAAGTGCTTATCCAGTGCTTCTTGACTGGTTGTGTGAACAGTCTTCTGCCCTGTCCTGCTCTTGGGGTGGAATGGTAAGACAGCCTGTGCGGGCTCAGAAGTGTGTGCCCTTGCTTAGACACTGCCACTCTGGGCCTCTGCTCTCCAAGATGAAGGCCAGACTCCACTTTCCAGACAGCTCATGGGAATGCAATGTATCCACAAAGGGTACACATTTTTTTTTTTTATAAATGTTAATATCAACTGAGTGTACAATTAATTCCCCTACAGCTTAAATGTCCAGATTACTGCTCAATTTAAAGCATAATAAATTTTCCAGGTTATTTTTTCAAGTTTTTAAAATTAGGATCCACAGTACATTTGTAGGGTTTTGTTTTTTTTTTTTCTGGAAAAACTTTAATGGATGGTCTGTACTATAATTAAAGGTATCTAAGAATCAAGGAAATAAAATCACATGAGTGGAGAATACGGGTCTACCATTTTAACTGGAAGATACCCCCAGAGGGTTTGTACTCCTCTCTCCAGCTCACTTCACTTTTCTTTTTTTTAATTTTAACTTTTTTTATTGTATAGTTTAACATATATTCAAAGCAAAGAAATAAAAAACCAGTAGTTTTCAAAGCACTTTTCAACAAGTGGTTACAGGAGAGTCCAGAGTGTCATGGGCTACCATATGATCCTCTCATATTTTTCCTTCTAGCTGCTCCAGAATATAGGAGGCTAGAAGGCTAAAATACTTCTTATCATCACAATCGACATTTTTTCCTTTTTTTGTGAAAAATAATATATATTAAAAAAAGCTATAAATTTCAAAGCACAGCACCACAACTAGTTGTAGAACATATTTCAGAGTTTGACATGGGTTACAATTTCACAATTTTAGGTTTTCACTTCTAGCTGTTCTAAAATATTGGAGACTAATATCAATTTAATGACCCAGCATTTGTATTCATTTGTTAAGTCCTATCTTCTCTGTATAACTCCACCATCACCTTTGATCTTTCCATCCTTCTCATTAGGGGTGTTTGGGCTATGGCCATTCTACATTTTTCATATTGGAAGGGTCTGTCACTAATATGGGGTAGGGAGATGGATCTATGTTCTGGAGAGGCTGGGCCCTCTAGGTTTTAGGACTTATCTGGTCCAGGGACCCATCTGGACCTTGTAGGCTTCTGGAAAGTGACTCCAGTGCATGGAACCCTTGTGGAATGTTATGTGTTGCCCTGGGTGTTCTTTGGGACTGGTTGGAATGGTCCCGGTTGGGGGTTGGCAGGTTGTAGTAGGTAGTAAGGTCTACATGAAGCTTGTGTAAGAGCAGCCTTCAGAGCAGCCGCTCAACTCTATTTGAACTCTCTCTGCCACTGAAACTTTATTAATTATACTTCTTTTCCCCCTTTTGGTCAGGACAGAATTTTTGCTCCCACAGTGCCAGGCCTGGATTCATCCCTGGGAGTCCTCTCCCATGTCATCTGCTTCTCTTTTATGGACACTTTTTCCCCTAAGCCTGTTCGCCAGACAGTCGGTAACAAGGGAGTCAGTAACAGTGGACTGTGGGCAGGAGTCCAAAGTCCTTGATTCTCGGTCCAAGTCCTGGCCCCTCTAAGTATGAGTTTTCTGAGCTCTATAAAGCAGGGACAGTGGCTGCCATCTTGACTTGCACAGAGTAAGTGTGAGCATCTGGGGAGCTTATACATCAGACTGCCAGGGATCTGTTTCAAAGGAAACAGCTTTACTCTCTCTTGCTCCTCACAAAACTCCCTGCACCACTCCCACCCCCGAGAAGAGTACCTTCTAATCACTTTTTAGAGTGCTGTGACTGCCTGCCCTCTGCCTCCTACCTCGAGCATCATCACCACGAACTTGATGGTGTCCCTCTCCTTCTCAGGAGGAAGGTGCAAGTGGACGGGCAGTTGGGAGAGCACCACCAGGTACTGTGCCAGGGCCCGGGCCAGCGTGGTCAGCGTGGAATACAGCACAGCGTCCCCTGAAACACAAGGGCTATGTAGGCAGATGCAACTGCTGCCAGGAGTGCCTTAACTTTTAGAAGTGGACAAGCAATTCTGTGGGAATCTGACAGCTTTCCTCAGAAGAGTGTCTCTACACATACCTCTGTGGTGGTTTGGAGCTGCATGTACCCCAGAAAAGGCCATGTTCTTTTAATCCATTCCTGTGGGTACAAACCTATTGTGGGGGAGACCTTCTGAGTAGGTTATTTCAACTGAGGAGATGCCCCAAGGTAGATCTTAATCCTTTTACCAGAGTCCTTCATGAGATGAAACCAAGAGAAGCTCGTAGAAAAAAGCCCTGCAGAAGCTGAGAGGACCCAGAGAAGCTCAAAGAGGAAGCCACTGGAACCAGAAGCTGAAAGCATTAAACCCTGTGAGCAAAGGACCAGCAGATGTTGGTCATGTGTGTTTTGCTGCCTGACAGAGGAAACTCAAATACCAGCGGCCTGTCTTCAGAGAAGGTATCGTCCTGTTGATACCTTAATTGGGACATTTTCAAAGCCCTAAAACTGTACATTTGTAAGATAATAAATCTCCACTGTAAAAGCCAACCTATTTCTGGTACATTGCATTCTGGCAGCGTTAGTAAACCAAAACAACCCCCAAACAACTAGATGTGTTTCAGGCACTCATGTTCCGGAGGCCAGACAACTATTCCCAGGGACCTGGAACCTCACCTATGTCGACAAACACTAAGGGCCAATACACAAAGAGAAATGCCCAGCAATGCTTCTCAGACACCTTTTTAAACATTTTCTATTTATTAGAGTGACAGCATTTACTGTATATTTCCTCATGCAAAGCACTGTGTTGGGCTTTGCACCTGTTTTTAAAAATAGGAGAAGTTTTTATGTTAATTACCAAACAGATCATTCAGCTTGCTCCAGTAGGCTGAGGACCCCAAGGGAAGGAACGGCTGGAAGACTTGGTGGACAGCAGGCAGCTGCTGAACAAGGCCCGACACGCGGTCCAGAGTTACCACACGGGCTGATTCGAAAAGGTGACTCTTCTGGCCCCCAGAAATTTCAGTCATGCCCAAGCTTAAGCATGGAGCTAACAGGCTTAGGTTGAATTCCTGAAATGAGGGCATTAGAGGTTGAACTGTAACAACAAATTATGAGCTTTCATTCAGGCAAGAGAAGAAAGGATCATGCAAAATTCCTAAGGTAACACAGATTAATGTATCTTAAAAAAATAGTTCTAAGAATGCTGCCCCTGTTATAATAAAGTAATAGATAACTCCATTCAATGAATGCTAAGTATATTTCTGACCTCTTGCAGATACTTTAATTTTAAAAGAATATTTGTATTTCTTTTTGATGCTTTTGGATGTATTTAACATAAAGAAATTTAATGTGACAAAATTTTACTTGATAAAAATACAACATTAAGGCTGATGTACCATTTGAGAGATCAGTTGAAAGACCAAACATGCTTAAGTTTTAAAAAATAAAAATGTTCAAAAGCAGCTGAAATAAATCAAAGTAGCCATATAAGAACCAATATTTTGATTGAAAATAGCCTTTTATCAGAATGTTTAAGTTTGTAATGAGCGTTTTGCCTACTTTTTTTTTTTTAACAACTATTTTGGGGGCCAATTTCCCATCAATTTTAGTTTAGCTGATATTCAGAAATGCATCAGTAGTCAAGATTGAACCTTGCTGCTAATAGTCATTACCTTTAAAGCTGTTAAAAGCCCAATTAGCACATTTGACAAGTTCAATAATTTGGCCATTTGGCAAATTTATTAGTCAACAAATCAGCTTTCACTGAATGGTCTTAAGTAAAATGAATGTTAGCAAACTGATTTTTAGCCAACTGTCCTGCATGTTTTTCAGCTTAGTTTTTATTTTCAAACTGAATAAGAACATGTGCTTTGGAGCACTCTCATGTGCTGCCTAATTCTCCAAGACTCTTCTACAACAGGTACTTCTTCTTTGCACCCCTCGTTTGGCTGCGATCCCTCACACACCTGCATAGCCTGTTCACTTGCTCCCACTTACTTTTTATTTCCACCTGATAACCAGCACCAAAAGGTTTAATGAACTCCTCTTCTAGTAGGTCTGAGGAAGAGCCCTGCTTAAAATATGGGTGGATGATCCCTAAAACCCTCTTTTCCACACGCAACCTGCCAAGAGGGCTGAGAACAGGGACGTGAACACTCTTGCATGGGCTTCTTAGGCCAGCTCTGCACAATATAGTCTTACTACATCCAGTGGGGGGAGGGGACTGTACTACATCCAGTTGGGGGAGAGAACCTTACTACACCCAGTGGGGGAATAGGACATTACTACACCCAGTGGGGGAAAGGACATTACTACATCCAGTGTGGGGAGAGAACTTTAATACATCCAGTGTGGGGAGAGGACATTACTATATAAAGTGTGGGGAGAGGACCTTAATACATCCAGTGTGGGGAGAGGACATTACTATACCCAGTGGGGGAGAGGACATTACTATATCCAGTGTGGGGAGAGGACCTTAATACATCCAGTGGGGGGAGAGAACTGTACTACATCCAGTGATGGAAGAGGACCAGACTACATCCAGTGGGAGGAGAGAACCTTACTATACCCAGTGGAGGGGAAGTAATGAGGACCTTACTATTACATCTAGTTGCAGGGACCTTAGCTTATCTGGGAACAAGGAGCTTAACACATCTACTGGGGGGACAGGAGAGGAGCTTACTACTAAAGATAAATTTCCAGAACACTATAAACAAGATTTTTATCCTTCAACTTTCATTGTAATTTTTCATTATGATACCATTCCAAGACACTTCCCTCACTGTCATGGAGAACAAATAATTAAGAACTGATTGTAGGCCAAGAGTATGCACACATTTTCTTCAAAGGCCTGAAAAACTGAATGAAACACAACTTGCTTCTTTTTGGACTCTAAGGTGGGGAACGCGGCTGGCACGACCTCCTACTGCTGTCTAGATCAAAGTGGTCACACTTGACGAGTAGAGCACATGACAGCAAAATGGATCAAACCAGAAGTGCATGAGCACCGAGAAGAAGCCAGTGATTCTCCAGCCTCCGCCTGCACAGAACACTTACCGGGCTCATCATGAGCACACCCAGCTCATCAGGAGGAACACGATTCACCAGCTCGGCACCTTCCAGAAGTGCAGAATCTGACTTCGTCCAACACTGGGATTTGACAAGACGTACATACCAGTCCTGGAAAGAAAACACAGGTGAATAATGGCAATATACTGGGGCAGGGTGCTCAAGGGGCTTCAACCTTCCCAGGAGCGGTTGTTTCTTCACCAAATGCCCCTCAGGCCCTGTGGTTCCAGACCAAAGGACAAGGACCTCCCCTACTCTGGACATGAACACAGTCTCAGTAATATAGGATTTGTGGCTGGAAACAGGAGCAGGCTCAGGCTCACAGCTCACCACAGCACAGGTGTTTCCACACGCGTCACTACTAAGGCTGTGCCTTTGGACTTGTTCCTGCTGTGCTGGTTTTAAATTGTCATGTACCCAGAAAAGCCATGTTCTTCTAATCTAATCTTGTAGGTATGGACCTATTATGGGTGGGACCTCTTGATTAGGTTGTTTTCATGGAGATGTGACCCACTCAATTAAAGATGGGTCTTAATCCTTTTACTGGAGTCCTCTATGAAGAGAATAAAGGCAGAAAACATAGAGAGAGCTCAGGGCCAGAGAGAGCAGAAAGATGAAACCAAGTGAAGGATGCTTGAAGAAGGAAAATGCTACAGGAAAGACCAGTTGGACCCACAGGAGCTGAGAGAGCCATTCTGAAACCAACCTAGGAGAAAAGGGCCAGCAGACATCACTACGGGCCTTCCCATGTGACAGAGAAAACCCAGATAATCGCTTTCTTAAGTGAAGGTATCCTCTTGTTGATGCCTTAATTTGGACATATTTGTGGTCTTAGAACTGTATTTTGTAACCTAATAAATCCCTTTTGTAAAAGCCAATCCATTTCTGGTATACTGCATTCCAGCAGCTTCAGCAAACAGAAATACCTGCCCAGGACAGCCTCTTCTCCTACCCTTTTACCTGCTGAATTTCTAAGTATCCTTCCAAACCCAGCTATAGTATTAAGGGTTAGTGGTCCCCCCTGTGTGTCGCTCCCTCATTTGGAGTTACACCAATCAACCTTTATTATGAGGCTCTGTCTGCTTTCTTTACCTCTCACCATTGCTTGGGGCAAAGGAGGCACTTGATAAATAGAGAACAAGAAAACAGGCCTGAAATTTTGCTATGCTATATTGGGGTTGTTGACTTTTATGTTTTTAACTTTTTTAATTGTATAGTATAACATATATAAAAGCAAAGAAATAAAAAACCAAAGGTTTTCAAAGCACTCTTCAACAAGCGGTTATAGGACAGATTCCAGAGTTTGTCATGGGTTATCATACGATCCTCTCTATTGTTCCTTCTAGCTGCTCCAGAATATAGGAGGTTAGAGGGCTTAAATACTTTTTTCCTTCTTTTTTTGTGAAAAATAATATACACACAAAAAAGCTATAAATTTCAAAGCACAGAACCACAACTAGTTGCAGAACATATTTCAGAGTTTGACATTGGTTATAATTTCACAATTTCAGGTTTTTACTTCTAGCTCTAAAATACTGATGACTAAAAGAGATTTCAGCATTCATATTCATTTGTTAAATCCTATCTTCTCTGTATAACTCCACCATCATCTCATTATCTTTGATCTTTCCATCCCTCTCTTCAGGGGTGTTTGGGCTATGGCGATTCTAAATGTTTCATACTGGAACTATTTGATGTTCTGGAGAGGCTGGGCTAGGTTTCAGGACTTATCTGGACCAGGGAACCATCTGGAAGTTGTAGGTTTTCTGGAAAGTTACTCTAGTGCCTGGAACCCACTTGGAATCTTATATATTGTCCTAGATGTTCTTTGGGATTGGCTGAAATGGTCCTGGTTGGGGGTTGGCAGGTTATGATAGGTAGCAAAGGTCTACCTGAAGCTTGTGTAAGAGCAGCTTCCAGAGTAGCCTCTCAACTCTATTTGAACTCTCTCTGCCACTGATGCTTTATTAATTATACTTCTTTTCCCCCTTTTGGTCAGGATGGAATTTTTGATCCCACAGTGCCAGGTCTGGATTCAGCCCTGGGAGTCATCTCCAACATCGCCAGGGAGACTTTCACCCCTGGATGTCATGTACCACATAGGGGGGAGGGCAATGATTTCACCTGCAGAGCTGGGCTTACAGAGACTTAGGCCACATCTGAGCAACAACAGAGGTCCTTCAGAAGTGACTCTTAGGCATGCCTATGGGTAGTCTAAGCTTCTCTGCTACCTACAGAGAAGGGCATGGCCTACTGATTTGGGTGTCCCTAAAGTCTGACACAGTATCAGGGGATTCCCTGATGGTAAGGTTTAAAAGTTCCATAGTCTTTCTCCCCTACCCCAGGGGACTTTGCCATTACTTTTTCATTATCTGCTTAATGTACTCTAGGATGTTTCCAAGCATTACAATAATCTATGCAAGATTAAAGGACCTCTGTCTTATTCTGTGCTTTGGGTTGTTGACTTCTGAAATCAAACTTCAAACTGAACTCTCACTCCAGAAGTACTACTTGATGCCAATTCTCTGCCTACCATCCCAAATTCAATAAATGAGAAAAGAAAAGAAGCAATTTTAATTCTTCCAATCTGGCTCGTCTTCCTACAGAAGTTGAACAAGGAAAAGGAAAGGTGTGCTATATCAGCTAACCATTCAGCAGGTGACACGAGCTACACACAGGCACACAAACGGTCTGAAACTCTGAAGTGTGAGCATGAGGGTGAAGAGGCCGATGAAGGTTGCCTGGGAGTGGCAGAGTTATCACATAAGGGAGAGAGGCCCATGCTGATGGTGCACACGGCAGAGCTTGTGCAGTGGCTATGACTCGAAGGGCTCATCAACCATATCCTAAGCCAGGCCACACAGCTACCCTGACTCCACACATCCTGCAGCAAGAGTTTCATGTCAGCACTGTCTTTCTCACTGGCACCCTTCAAAGTCCTTAGATGTTTCCACCCCACACCCCAACCAGAGCAACTAAAGGCTGGCCCGGACCAGAGGTGCCTTTGTGTGCCGAACGTTGTCACTGGCTGAAAGGCTGCAGCCTGAGCATATGCCGTCCACTGGCCTCTTCTGCCATGTGGAAAAAGGCCTGTCCCCACAACACCTTTGGTTCATGGTGTCTCTGAGTAAGCCATGGGCGGTGCACAGATGGGCAGACACTCACTTTGTCAGGATTCACTGTTTCCAGCAACATCTGCCCATCCCCATCCAGGGGGTGGGAAGTGACTGGAGGAGAAGGACTAAGGGACTCTGGGACAGTGGAGAGACGGAATCTGTCCAGCAGAGAATACAGTCTTTGGTGTCTGAAATATAAACACAAATGAAATTACAGCACAATTCTTAGTCTAAACTTTGCTAACCAGGGTTCTAGAAATACACTATGTAAGGAAGAAATAGTAGTAGTTTCTTAAAATAAGATGCAACTTGTTCAAACCTTTCTCTTCATGGTTATTTTTTTCATCAACACCCAAGCAGGTTATGATACAAATTCAGGCCTTAGTTCACATGTAATAACAACAATTTACTCCCTATAAATATTTTTCAGAAATTTCATTTTTACTCCAACACACAACAGGCAATACATGATAAAGAGTAAATAAAGGCATTCTTTATAAATACAAATAGATCATCTGTTTAAAGATCCAAGTGCATGAAATCTTCTATTTAATCTTCTAACAAATACAATTTGTACCAATTTCTGGTCATTTCATAAAAGAATCACCTCATGTGGCTCAAGACATTTATAATCTTCCTCATTTGGGCTGAATACCAAGTCTAGGGTCAAAAGCTAATCATGGTTTGACCTCACATCATCTGCTTTGAGAGGGACAAATTTATAATGCAAATTATAACACAGCTCTGCCTACAGACCCTCCAAAATTGTGGATCTCCCATAAATGATGCCCTATCCCATTTAAAGACACCATGCACAAGATATTTTTAAGATGGAAATCACAGTATAACAACCATATTCACACACACGCAAATGTTCTTCCCTGAGGAGGATAAAAGGTCAAATCTTTTCTTAATTTCTTGGTAATCATGGAAATACACTGATATGATAGCTATAATGATATCTGAAAAGGCTTCTGAAAGTCTTCTAAAAAACATTGCAACAAAATTTTAACAAGTTGCAGACATAATTCTAACATGCGAAGAACTGGGTAACACCTTTCAGATTTACCAACTCTTATTTACCAATTAGATTATACACATTGATTTTGCTAAGATAAAGCCCATACTCCTATCCACATGGGACAGGGACTAGAGAGAGGCAATATAAATACCTACCACCTGCCAAATACCCAATAGGACTACAACCATATCTCTATTTATGCAAAAGATGTTACAGTGGCAGTTACTTTTCACTTCCTATAAAGTGAGATCCAATTCCTTTACATTTAGGAAGGTTTTCTGATAAGCCACTTCTGCAATAAGCCCATCTGTAAAGTATATGGACCTCTTGTCCTCTTGTGAATTTATTCCCTTATAAATCTGAGTTTTTATACCCTGGGTGAGCCAAAAGCAAGAAGCACCTGGAGGTCGAGCCTTACCTGAGAGCTAAGCCGCTGCTTTGTAGGTTCTCCTGGATTCTGTTCAGCTCTTCCACTGGTAACTGAGACATGCTGCTCTATAGTAAACAGAACGCATCAGTGAGTTTGCAACACAAAATGAGCCAAAACAACCTCTTGTGTAAAAAGGACCAATGGTAACAGGTTTGGCTCATTTTAACAAAGGCAGACTTGAAGAAAGTACAAGACACCCAGGAAATGACAAGTCTCTGTATGCTGTGTCTGTTTCTATCAGTGGCCACATGAAGAAGATGCTTGTGAAATAGCAATCACCCAATTGTTTTGTTTGCATGGCTAAGGTTTCAATATAAATCAATAGCAATGTCTTTTCAGTACCTGTAAATTTGCAGCTAAAAGCATCTCTACCCGGCGACAAGCGAGGGTGTCCACCATGCGAGCCAGCACCCGAAAGGGGGTACACAAAAGCCGGTCCACGTAGAGTGTCAGCAAAGCGCCTGACTGGCTGAGGTGGATCCCTTCCAAGCACTGAAGCGTTTTCTTCAGGGTGGTTGGCTAACGTTTGAAAAAGAAAGAGTGCTGGAAATTAGCATTCTAAAAATTCCAATAAACAACTTTTTTTCTCTTGTGATAGAAAAACTATGGTTGGTAATTACTAGCAGCCTGAAGACTTACAGTAGAAAGATTCTCACAACGAGATTGAATCGCCTGGATAAAAAGGCCACTAGCTGCAGAATTGCGGTGAACAGCACTGATGAAGTCCTGAACCGGGGGCTCCTGGGACAGGCTGATCAGATCTTGAACATGGTTCACGATGAGCCAGGCTAAGTGCTCAGAGTCATGGAGGTTCTGGCACTGAGGGGACACAATGAAGATTCACTCGCAAACAGACAGGAGGAGGGCAGATATGAAAGCCACAGGAAAGGCTAGACGGGGTAGGAAGGGGAATACAGATTCCAAATTACAATCCCCCTGAAAATACAGAGAATTTTGGGCCCGGATAATTGCCAAAGTAGGAAGCTTGGTTGGCAGAACTCGCCACCTCCCTGCAGGCATGAGGCCTGGGCCCGGTGCGGTCAGACTCTATGGACAGACATGATGCAGTGGTGGTCCAGCTTCATAAGACTTGAATAGATGCCAAGGGGAGGAGGTGGGAGGGGCAGACCCGGCCGCTGTGGGGACCTGGAAGGGCCCCCTGCCATGGGCCCTGGCCCTGGTCCAGGAGCAGCTGGAGTGTGCATGTGGGCAACGGGCAATGCGGCGCTTGCGCAGAGGGCACTCCACGAGGGGAAGGAGCCCCTGCCTCAGCACTCTGCCTGCCAGGCCTCAGTGCGGCCTACTGAGTGGTCTCCAAAGTTACTCTTTCTCCAGCTTTCCAGCAGTTCAGTGGGATAAAAGATTTCACTCTGTCAGTTTTGAGAGAATACCCAAATCCAAACAAATGAACAGATCCCACATTTCTTCACTTGTTTCACATGGAAATAAGAAATCTACATTTTTAAGCATGTGTTGCCTTTTGATCTGTATTCATAATCTTTGCAGGCAGAAACCATAAAACTGTCAATTCCTTGACATATATTAATGGTTAATATTTTTCATTTGGGAACATTTGACAGTATTAACTTATAAAAAATTAATATCCCTTTTGCTTGCATTTTTGTGAAAAAAATAGCATGATGTGATACATAAAACTACTTCTCAAAAGTGTAACAAAAAAGAAAAAGTATTTAAACATCAAAAATGTAAAGCAAAAAATGAATATTAATAAATTCCTATCACACACGCAAAAAAATCTATGGTATGGTAACTTCTTGTTCAATCAAGGAACTCAATCAAAGAACTCAACTTTCTTTTCCAATTTAGAATGTTTTATAACAATTGTACCTGAGAACCATATATTTTTATATAGGTATGAAAAAAATGATAAATCCAGACCAAATGCAACAGCAAGTAAAATATGATGGGAAATTTTTTGTTTTGGTTTGGTTTTTTGTATGCTGTATGGAGGGGGTCACATTTCATTCTTTTTCCATTTGAGTATCCTCGTAATGCAGCACCATTTATTGAATTTTTGTTTGTTTGTTTGGAAAGCACATGGGCCAGAAATCAAACCTGAGCCTTCGGCATGGCAGGCAAGAATTCTACCAGAACTACCCTTGTACCCCCGACAGGAGATTTTATTTTCCTCTGTTTACATATCTGGTTTTTGTAAAAATTTCTAGAGTAATTTTTTAATGGTTAAAAACTCTACAGAGTTATTTTTTTAAAAATGACACAATCTATTTTAAAATGCTGCAATAAAACACACACAAAAAAATGCTGCAATGAACATCCAATGCCTTTTCTACAGATCAATTTTTAAAAATTCTTAAATCAGAGCCCCACTACCATCCACTGTTTTTTTGTTTGTTTAAGTTCTGTAACAAAAATGCCTGGCATTATGTCTGGTCAAGTTAATCACTCAGTATCTGCTGAATAAATGACGCTGAATGAAACCTTTTACAAACGTTAAGATACAGTAACTATAGGGCCAAGTTAGCTTTCTAACTATATTTCAGAACAGGACAAAGCATTAATTTTAGTTTTTTTAGTTTGATAGAGCAAGCAGACTGGTGGGAAGTCAGTCTGGTTTTTAGACTGCCCACTCAAAGCAGCAGCTACACAGGGGTTTTCCAGCCCTGACCCCACTCTCACCCTCTTACATGCATTTTCAACTTACAACATAATCACAGAAAAGAACGAGAGCTCCTCTTCGTACTATTTCTCTATTACACATCCCAAGCTTGGATGCCACGTCAGTATCATCCTCCTCCCCAGACATCTGAGGACCAAGTAACTTTGTGCTGGAAAGACTGTGTCTTCTGGAAGAAACAGCAGATTGCTTTGTAATGTTTCTAGGATTACAGTAGGCTTATGTTCAAACTATTGAAGGTGATTATGTTTAATTCTAAGTTCTAAAACATACCATTATTTTAAATATTAACATATCAAAATGATGTACGTGTAATATGTTCTCTAGTTTTCTATTCCTGAGCCATGATAAAGAAAATATGAAAAACTAAAGAAAAAAGGATTTAATAGGCAGAAAATTAAATGCTTGATTGGAAAGCAAAATTCACCATTATATAACAGCTGCTCATTCAATCAGCATTTTTATTTCAAAATTGAAAATGAACTCACCATGGCTATGCTTGATAATGCAGCACTTGCTCTGAAAATTCCGCCCCCCCTTTTTTCTAAATTTAGTTTTTAGTATCAAACCAAAACATCATATAACACGACCATTCTAAACATACAAACATTCCATGCTTGGTGTACAATCAATGGCTCACAATGTCATCACATAGTAGTATATTCATCACCATGATCATTTTTTAGAACATTTGTATCACTCCAGGAAAAGAAATAAAAAGAAAAAAGAAAAGACTCATACGTACCATACTCCTTACCCCTCCCTCTCATTGGCGACTAGTATCTCCATCACTCAATATATTTTAAACTTTGTTCTTCCTATTTTTTTTTCTATATCCTTAACCACTCCCTTTCACTGTTCACTAGCTGGAAATCCCCCTTTTTTTCCATTTTTTTTAAAATACCAAAAAATACCAAATAAATGCAAACATTCTTAACTTTTGATCATTCTGTTCTACATATATAATCAGTAAGTCACAATATCATCACATAGTTGCATAATCATCATCATGATCATTTCTTAGAACATTTGCATCTATTCAGAGAAACAAATAAAAAGAAAACAGAAAAAAAATTCATACCTCTTACCCCTCCCTTCATTGATCACTAGCATTTCAATCTAAATTTATTTTAATATTTGTTCCTATTATTTATTTTTATTCTGTATGTTTTACTCGTCTGTAAAGGAGCATCAGACACAAGATTTTCACAATCACAGAGTCACATTGTGAAAGCTGTATCATTATACAATCATCTTCAAGAAACATGGCTACTGGAACACAGCTCTACATTTTCAGGCAGTTCCCTACAGCCTCTCCACTACAACATGACTAACAAGGTGATATCTTTTTTAAATAATTTTTTTACTTTATTTTTTAAATACCAAAAAACACCAAACAAACGCAAACATTCCTATTTTGATCATTCCGTTCTACATATATAATCAGTAATTCACAATATCATCACATAGCTGCATATTCATCATCATGATCATTTCTTGGAAAATCTGCGTCTATTTAGAAAAAGAAAGAAAACGAAAACAGAAAAAAATTTACACATACCATACTCCTTACGCCTCCCTTTCATTGATCACTAGCATTTCAAACTAAATTTATTTTAACATTTGTTCCTCCTATTATTTATTTTTATTCCATATGTTCTACTCGTCTGTTGATAAGGTAGATAAAAGGAGCATCAGACACAATGGTTTCACAATCACACAGTCACATTGTGAAAGCTGTATCATTATACAATCATCTTCAAGAAACATGGCTACTGGAACACAGCTCTATGTTTTCAGGCAGTTCTCTCCAGCCTCTGCATTACATCTTGACTAACAAGGTGATATTTTTTGAATGCGTAAGAAAAATCTCCAGGATAACCTCTCGACTCTGTTTGGAATCTCTCAGCCATTGATACTTGAGTCTCATTTCACTCTTCCCCCTTTTGGTCAAGAAGGTTTTTTCAATCCCTTGATGCTGAATCTCAGCTCATTCTAGGATTTCTGTCCCACGTTGCCAGGAAGGTCCACACCCCTGGGAGTCATGTCCCTTGTAGGCAGGGGAAGGGCAGTGGGTTTGTTTTTCGTATTGGCTGAGAGAGAGAGGACACATCTGAGCAACAAAAGAGGTTCTCTTGGGGGTGACTCTTAGGCCTAGTTTTTTTTTTTTTTTATAAACTTTTTTATTAATTAAAAAACTTAACAAAAGAACATTAAAATATCATTCCATTCTACATATACAATCAGTAATTCTTAATATTATCACATAGTTGCATATTCATCATTTCTTAGAACATTTGCATCGATTTAGAAAAAGAAATAAAATCATAATAGAGAAAAAAAGATTATACATACCATACCCTTTACCCCTTACTTTCATTTATCACTAGCATTTCAAACTAAATTTATTTTAACATTTGTTGCCCCTATTATTTATTTTTATTCCATATGTTCTACTCTTCTGTTGATATAGTAGCTGAAAGGAGCATCAGACACAAGGTTTTCACATTCACGGAGTCTCATTGTGAAAGCTATATCATTGTTCAATCATCATCAAGAAACATGGCTACTGGAACACAGCTCTACATTTTCAGGCAGTTCCCTCCAGCCTCTCTGCTACATCTTGAACAAC